>VYZV01031573.1:7907-34295 GCA_013401275.1 Pandion haliaetus | reverse complement strand
CCCCCCTTCCATCTCCTTCACCAGTCCCTGGAGACAGAGGCAGTAGCATGGGGGTATACTACTCCAAAGTAGAAATGTGTCTAAATCTGCTTTGTGTTGAGGGTTTGTATATGCATGCTGTTCAAAAGTAGCTTTTTGTATGCAGTTTGGTGTGTCCTGACTCTTCTTGCAGAGTCTGCCGCAGCTAATTGCCTTGTTTTTGCTGTTGGATGAAAATGTGCTTGTTGGCAATTTCTGTGTGCGTACTCCAGGTACGCCATGACTGTATGCTTCAGCTGTGAGGGTACACTTCTGCCTACAATTAGTCTGTGATAATTGTCCCTAGACTTAATCCTTTTCCTGAGCTTTGCATGGTAGAAAATCTGTGTTTTGAAGATGTTCTGTTGAGAATCTATCCTCATGCTTGTTTTGCACCAAGGCTGTTTTCTTGGCTCTTCCAGGATTTTTCATCGGAGGCCCTTCTAACATGATCAGTTCTGCAATTTCTGCTGACCTGGGGCGCCAGGATCTGGTGAAAGGCAGCAGCGAGGCTCTGGCAACAGTCACGGGAATTGTGGATGGAACTGGCAGTGTTGGTGCAGCAGTGGGACAGGTGAGGCTACCAAAGGAAAATAGAGGTCTGGAGAAGGAGGCAGAGTCTGTTGTGGTTAGAGATGTTAGCTCATTCCTCAATCCAAAGTTGCGTGGAGAGAGAGAAGATTGGGTTTTGGGTATTTTTTAAAAAAATATTTATTTATTTAAGAAACAATCAAGGGAACGTGTGTTTTAAGCATCCAGTGGAAGCAATTTGATTAAGAACTAAACTAAGTATTCATAGTGCTAATGTTATGGCACTTTCATAGTTCAAAAGAATTTTACAGACTTTCATATCCTGAACTCCAAAAAGCAAGTAAAGGTCAGCTTCACAAAGAGTGAAAATAAAATATTTTGAAGTTTGTTTGGGATTTTTTTGTTCAAAGGTAATAGCAAAACCTTTGCTTACAGAAAAGTTTACCTGTGTAACTGAGTAAAATTGGAATACCTGTTATGAATGTTACAGTGTTTATAAAGTAATTTAAAATTTGCTCTTATATGTGGTTCCCCTTTTTATCTACGGATGTCTTTTACACCTTGTAAATCCAGCACCACTTGCTTCCATAGTCCTTACAGTATGCTGCCAGAGGTCTGAAGACTAGACTGTTGCAGAAAAGGAAGCTGACAGTGTGCCCACTGGGGACACTCTTTCTTCTCAAATACAAGCGTTAACTATGTGGAAGAACACAGTGGTGCTTTGGGGAGGGGAGGATTTAGTAGAAAAATTGGATCTAGTTCTATTCCAGGCATCCTGTATTGCTGGTAAAATACAAAGGATGCAGGCAAGGCAGGAGTTTCTTTTCTGGAAAGGGATTTGGGTTTATACTTGCCATTGATTGCCTGATAAGTGAAATCGTTCAGTCTCTATTTCATAGGAAAGATGCCGCTTAGCTCCATTAAATGTGAAAATTACAAGTGCTTTGTGGACATCTTAAAGTGCACTGTTACACTCAATGTTATTCTTGCATTGTCTACAGTGTTTCTGTCTTCCCCCACACATACCATTCAAACTTATGTCATCATAAAAATTGGGTCTTTAGTTCTGAAAAATTCCACCTGCCTCCCATTCTAACATTGCATTTATTTCAACAGACAACCATGATGTCATTCTGGGGGTGTGTGTATAACAGCAAATGCACAATGAACATGTTAGAAATTCAGATCCTGTTTTGTGCTGATATACCCAGTAGTGAAGAAGGGAGGCCCTTGTACAGCGTCTGAATATAAATCTGCTAATAGGGAATACATTTTCTTTTGTAGCCTGTGTAGTCTTTTGAACTAGGATGCAGTTCAGAACAGACTGTAGTCTCAAGTGTCTTGCCTACGATGAAGGGTTAAGTAGTTAGTGGTTGCACAGCTCTTGAAAATGCGTCCTGTGTAATTTATAAGCCATTCTAGAGCTTTTAGTTCTTCTGAGAGTACTTACATCCACTTATGTCCCAGTGTTCTGTGCAAAAACCTTGTATTCAGCGGAGTCAATTTGTCACCCTTTGAAACTGTAGTTCAGTTCTGTCTTTATGCTGCTATGAGTTACTGTAAAGCTTCAGGATGGTATCTCCGCTTTGCTGAGACTGTGGGTTTTACACAGAAAGGCTGCTGTCCTGAGTCATCTCTTCTGACAGGAAAAGATCAGCTGGAAGGTTTTGTATGAAGCTCTGTATGGAGTGTTAACAGCCCACAAATTCTAGAAAATGAAAGAGTAATGCCTGAAAGTCATGCTTATCTTCCCAGTGTGAATAATTTTTTTTCCTCCTTTCCTTTTAGTATCTAGTGTCTTTGATCCAGGAGAATCTGGGATGGATGTGGGTTTTCTATTTCTTTATTCTAATGGTAAGAAATCTCCTTTTTAAAAATTCTTTGTCAAAGTTCAATTTGCAATAGAAAGTTTTTGTGAGAACCTGAAAATTGTGACTTAGACATGCAATCTATTTCTGCAGCAGCTGCAAACTCTGATGCTGTTCTCAAAGTGGTCTATGGTGTGCCTTTACCTCAGGGTATCTAAATCAACTGGGTTCATTTTGGATCCTTTAAAGTCATGTTGGCCAACAGGAACTGAGATTGTGGCAGAGGCACAAAAATACTTGCCTTAAAATACCTGTATGCATTTCCTAAAGCTCATACCACCTGACTGACTTCCAAGGCAGGACTTTTTCCTCCTTCATGTCCGTGATGCGTAGTTCTTAATATTTTCAGGGAGCTGAAGTTAAGCTGCTTTTTTGTTAGCCCTTGAAGATTAGTGGAAGGAGTAATAAGGGTCTTGAAAGTAAAATGAAAATGCCTTGCCCTGGTACACTGCTGGGGGAGAAGACCATTCAGGCCCTGATCTCGTCAGCATTGCCACAGTGGTGAATGCTGTACAATTCACCTGTTCTTCCCTGCTGCAAATGCCAGGAGTTGTCTTTGCATCTGTGCTGATAAGGGAAAAGGCCACTTTGGTAAGCAGCAGAGCTGGCCAGGAGGAAGGCCGTTGAGGAGGTGATGAGCTCATCTTTCTGAAGAGAAGATCATGACAGCTGAAACCGTATGAGCTTTCCTGCAAGCTCAGTCCTTCCATCTGCTGTGCCACTTTGTCATTGCTTCTCTTAGCCTGTATCTTTCTGGGGAGGCCTTGAATGCTCACTGGAGCTCAGGATGGCTGCAGCTATGGTTGCTCAGTGCTAATTGTCCTGGATATCCTTCTTTTCACAGACGAGTTCAACAATCCTGTTCATTTCACCATTAATAGTGAGGGAGATCAAATTGCTTCTGCATGAGCGGCGCCTGCGAATGCTGGCTGAGTGACTTCTGCTTGCCTCTGGAGGGACTGTTGTACAGACCTGACAGCTGGGACACTAATCAAAACTCTGGGAGAATTGTTTCTTACATCCTCCAGGTTTGGACTAATTCAAAATGGCTTGATTGGTCTGCCTTTGGCAAACTCAATAGTGAAGTACCAAATACTTGTCCTGAGACCTCCCGTGTCATGGAGCTGCTGACCTAAGCTAGACAATCCACGGGACTGGCAGATTGTCCCAGCCTACCAGACCCTTCCATGTCAGCAGTCGCACTAGGGTCTTCTGTTGGGTGGTCTCACTGCTATACCTGTTCTTATTTATTTCTGGATGTCCTGACCAAAGGTCGACTGTTTAAAACTGACAGTGGAGAGGCTGTCTTGCAATGAATTTTGATGCTCTGTTGTGCCAGTGAAATCATACAGTGCATTTCATGGGTAGTCTAAATTTACCATCACTGTAGCTTTTAGAAAGGGCAAAAATAATTATTTGGAATTTGTGCTGTCCAGTTGTTTAAAAAATGCTGTTGCTAAATCTCTGCACAGACAGACCTCTGCTCTCTCTAGCTATTAACTGTCACATATTCCAGTAGATTCACATGGAGAAGTTACCTCCATAAAGGTTTTTAGCATTTTTTAATAATAATAATAATAATATTACTCTGGGAAATGAGATTTCAGTTTTTAACTATTTAAGCAGACAAATAGTGTGCAATACTTTACTGTGATCTCTGAGAATAAGCCTTAATAGATCCTTTGTGTCTAAAGGATCCTTGAATGGCTTTTGGGATCAGTAATGGGACACAAATAGGTTCACTACTGCTTTGTTATTTGAACTCTGATCAATACTGACCAAAATGGGACTGTCAGGTGACCCTCTGAAGGAAGCTGGTGTCACTGATTTCATACTCATTGGGCAATTGTTCATCTCCAGCAAAGGAGAACCAGAATGGAATTAAAGGCATTTAAGGGACCTGGCTCCTCTCGGACACGGGCTTCCAGACAGGGGCTGAAGCGTACTCGTGGAATAGCATCAATGAGCAAGTGCTGCTGTCTTCCCCCATGCTGCTCTGCCTATGGTTGCATAGGGAACCTCAAGCTCCAGGGTTTTAAAGCTTGAGTTGTATCTTGAAGAGAAAGGTAGATGCAAGTCAGCACTAAAAACATGTGACTGCACTTAATATGGTGGTATTTGAGTATTTTGCAGTACTGCTGTAAGCAGGGTGACAGACTGACACCTCTAATGTTTGTTGGTGATGTTAATGGATCATTGAGTAACTTCTCAACAAATTCTGCTTATGCCTTGGGATGTTTCATTGTAATAGGTATGTGTTAACCAGCAGAACTTCTGATCAAACACTCAATCTAACTAGGCAGTGATGCCTGGATGGGAGTGAGGGGCAAGAAAATTTTTGGAGCTGAAAATTTGAAACTTTTTAAATGGGAAAAGTTGCCTTTTTAAAATGTATAGTGACTTTTTTTTTTAAATTTATGAATGTCAATTTTTAGTCGTGTTGATTGTAATAAGTGGAACATTATTAGTGCCTTACGGTTTTACTGTATTGAACGGTTGCTTGGTGATTGCTGCTTCTGCAGTGACAGCTCAGTGCACAGCTTTGCTTACTGTGAAACTCAGTTGCTCCATTTTATACTTTTTTTGAGTCTCTCTCTTTCTTGGTGGAGGTGATTCTTGCATATTTTGCTAACCCTTGAAAAATTCCAGTGCTTGGGAAAAAGATGCCATTAAGCTGATGAGGGACCTGAAGCCTGTTCTTGTCCCTTCTCATTCCCCTTCCAATTTTTGCCTGTATAATTAGAGCAGGAGACTGAGAATCTGTCATCCTGTTCTCAGAATTATGCCCTGGGGTTAGTGTTCACATCCCAAGCTACTCATTAGCCCCTGTACAAATAGAATCAAAACTCCCTGAAATTTAGTCCCAAAATTGATGGCGGCTCAGTTTGCCCCAGCCACAGTGTCTGAGAATCTGTGGTTTCAAATTCCAACCTGGATGAGCTTTTTGGCTGGCTGTCTGGGCACTAGATAAGCTTCTGATGAAAGGTAGGGTGGGAGAGGGATGCTGCCGGGGTCGGGGGGAGGAGAGGCAGGCCCCTGTAACAAATGGTTTCCTGTGAACAGTTCTGTCCCCTCTTGCGAAGTGTCAGATGTGTTGTGAGCACTGCAAGCACAAGCTGCCCAGCAGCTCGCATGTAAGTGTGTGGCGGTGCTTTGAGGCCACCCTCAAATAGCTAGGCATGCCTATGACTTCAGGATTGTTTTGTTGTTCTTGTCCTGGGTTTTTGATTCTGTGTATTTCCTCAGGGTGCTCAGATGGAGAAAGGTTTTCAATCTGATCCTGTCCAAACTGATCTCACGTGAATAAACTTACTTTGAATTGATCTGGGCTAATTGTTCCGTGTGCTTTATTCTACTCTTCTCAGTGTAGTTCTGCTGAGCGTGCTTCTCATCCTCCTCATTATAGGCCTGGCTCTAACAGCTGCTTCTCACTCAACTGCTGTGAAGACCAGAGCCCTGACTAACACTGAAACCAAACCCTCATCCCAGCCTAAACGGGGGTCATGTCCCGCATGCTGCGGTTTGGCACTCTTCCTGATTAGTCTCATGAGAAGCTTTGTGAGAGTCCCCTAACAGAGATGCCCGTAATAGTGTAATTAACGGTCTTAAATAGAGAAGCCAGAACATACACTTGGTTTTATTTATTTAGTTGTTGATCTGCATGAAGTCAGGTGTTCTTCCCTTGAAATGAAACATGCCATGTGGCTGCTGGCCCTGCTGTGCCTTCTCTCCTGTGGCTTGTTTCTTTAAACACAAATCCACACCTATGCTTAGCTGCATTTAAATGGACGCAGTGGGGAACTTTGTAATTGTGTTTGTGTTTTATAGTTTACCATAAATTCAGAGTTGAGCACAATGCTGGATTGCTGGAGAAACCCCATGCCTGCACGTTCTGGTCCCTCAACTCCAAGTAGTTTGGTGGTGCTACGATGCTATTCCTCAAGAAAAGTAACATTTCATATTTTTACTGCTTTTCTGTAGGTTTTTTGGGTTTTTTTGGTTTTTTTTTTTTTTGTCCTACTCATGAGGAACTTTCCAGCCTACTCTGGAAGTACTCTAAGGAGTAGAGCTTTGCTTGAGTATCTATTTGAAAATGCTGATAGTAGCAGTCCCCATCACCACTGCTGTGACTGCGATCTCCAGAGCCCAATGTTTGGGCAAGCAGAAGTGTAGGAATTACTTAACTTCCGAGTGCAAAGGAAGCACATTAGGAACTGATCTTTGGGCGTTTGGTTGTAACCCAGGTTGTGACAGACTGTCTGACCAAACTGGTTATGAAAGAAAAGGTGTGCTTCAGCCCCATAATGCTTTCCTGTATCAAGGGAGGTCCTTGCAATAGGTGCCCTGCAAGCAATGCTGTAGGTGCTGGTTTTCACAGAGGTCTGGTACGGAAGTCTGCCTGGCGGCAGTATCACAGTGCTCTCCAAAGTGGGAAGAACTGGGCTTCTGCTTGGAGCGCTGGGCAGCCTTAAAGAGCACGTGAGCTCCTTGTCCTCACCGAAACCAGAAGAGCAGCTTTCCCTTCTGCAGGAAAGTGGGAGGAGAAGTAGCAGCATGTTTTAAGGTTATTGTTTTCTCCCTGAGATAACAGCAGAAAGTACCTATTTCAAGATGGTCCCACAGATCTCACCAGTAGAAGCACTAGCTGTTCAGGGATGTCTCAGGCACACCACTGATCAGTTACTCCTGTGTAATTTTGCCCTCTGCCCAGCGGTGGCCAAAGTGCTCTGCCAAACTGATTTGCAACTTCTCCCCCCTTTCTTTTCTAACTGAGAGTGCCTACAGGGATGTTTTGGGTTCCGTATTGCAAAAGTTTTCTAAGGCACAGCATGCCCACCTTCCTACATCTTTGTCAAGCCTTATCTAATCCTTTTAGTAAACAGCCTACTGTTCTCTGAAGGCTGTAAATACAAGCTCTTAGATCATTTTGTGGGGTTGGATCAGGGCGGGGGGGGTGTTATGTACAGGCCCATGAAAGCATCTTGGTTCTATTAAAGCTTTTCCTAAGAGTTGCTTAGATGAATATTTGCAGTAATGCAAAGAAGAATTTAGGCAATTGCCGTGAATGTTCCCTTTGGTTCTGCTGCACTGGTGATTACATCTGTGTACATCTGGATCCTAGGAAGTTCTCCTGGAATATCTCCTTTGACCACCGCTGCAACAGTGTGCAGGTGTCTATGAAAACAAATGTGATGTGCAAATCGGAAGGTACTCCTGGAGCACAGGAGCAGATAGCAAGCTTTGTGGCTCTCTTGTTAGGTTTAAGATTGCTGCTAGGTGAAGGAATATTTCTGCTGACATTACAGAAACCGAGGTAAACTATTTGGGGACAACCTCTTTTGTTTTGGAATAGTTTTTAAAACAGCAGATGGCAGTTGGTGGACATCTAGGTGAATTGGTGAAGTCTCTGTTCTTGCTCAGTTGCAAAGGGTAGGAAATCCATGCACCACCACCTCCTGTCCTTCTGGGCCACGTAAATAAGAATATAATCCAGAGCGTACCAGTGGAATGACAGTAGATAAGGATAAAATTTCTTACACAAGCTATTTAAATCTACTTTCCGTATAACGCGGTAAGCAAAGTATTGGGGATTTGGGATGGGTTGATTTCTCTGGGCTCCTGGATTCCAACACTAGCTCAGAGTACTCCCAACACCTGGAGACCTACCTCCTTGCTCTTTTCCCGTTTGTCAGGTGGGACCAGTTTCTAGAACTCACTCATCTGCTCTGGGGTACACGGCAGAGAAAAGCGATGTAGGCCTGACAAAAGCTGGTGGTGCTTGCCTGCAGTGAGTGCCAAAGATGACAAAGCCATTGGGTAACAGCTGACTGTGCTACTCAGCCAGAAGGATGGGGTATCTGAGAGGCAGTTTCATCAGGACTGGCTCAACTATCTGTTCACCTCTTCTTCAGCCTCCTTGCCCTCTGCTGTAACTCTTGTGTCCTTCTAGGAATATTAATGTTTCATTTCTTCCAGTCAGTAGCAGGTTCATCCCAAGACTGCTTATCAAGGCACAGCAACAAGTAGGACAGACGGCAAGAGGCGGCTGTGGTTCCTGCTGTTGAATGCAAAGGAGCTGTTATGCAAGGAGAGAGAGATGCAAAGGTAAGAGCCCTGCCTGCAATAGCCGGCGTGCATCAGCATTGCGCCAGCACAAGTCATTTCTGTATTAGCAGACGCCTCCAAAACGGCACATGAGTGTGTGGTAGAGTCTGCTGGAGGCGGCTTTTCACTGCTTAGCTTTGTTTCTGTGCGCATCTGCGATGCTGTTCGGGGCTACTGGAAATCCCAGGCCTGTTTTTAAACACCATCTTGGCCCTGTGTGCTCCGGGAGCGTCAGAGCTGGGTTCCCTGAGGCAAGGAGGAAGGTGTGGGGGGAACATGGAGCCATGGCCCCAGCAGCTGGGTGCCACCCTGGTTCTGAGGGAGTCTGGCCTTTGCTCCCAGATGGCGAAATCCAGATTGCTTTACGTGTCTGGTTCTACTGTACTTTGCCACTTGCTTTGGCCACTGTTTTGCTAACAGTTGGATGAGGATCTCTGCCTGTCTTCTGCAACTTCGTTGACCGCAGTTTTCTCAACTGCCTTCACTTCTTACACAGGAAGGGAGCAGAGAGTTGTTTTGGAGGGTTTACCATAAGGCAAGGACTCGATTTGCCTGACTTGCTCTTTTCTTCCTACTTCTACTGTTTCACCTCAGTTTACCTGTTCAGCCTCAAATGTGCAGGGCCAGATTCCTCCTTCTTCTGTCCCCAGTCTGTTTTCTTTGCTCCAGCCTTTGCGGTAGCTTGTCTCCAGGACTAGAAAAGGAGCCGGTATTTTCTGTGCTAACAAAGTGAGCATTGTAATGCAGTTGCAGTGGGTGGATGTGATTGCCGACAGACGTATTCCTTCTGCTAGGGTGTGGATTAAAGCTCAAGGTGACTTTGTTCCTGCATAAATTCACTAACTTTCCCCGGGGAATTGAAGGGGCAGGGTTGGGAGGGGAGAAGTATGATAAATGAAACTGTCGGAAGGAAATGCACTTACATAGCATGCGCTACCGAAGCATAAATGTGTGCTCTGTGAGGAACTTTCAATATAGCTTAAGGTAGCACTCTGTCGATTGAAAAAACCCAGGTTGATGTTTAGCTGAGAAGTTGAGCATGGCTCTCTGCAGGTTGCTATCCCAGTGTAATTGCCTGGGTAAATGGATTAGCAAGCAGCAGTGTGGCTTGTTCGGTGTTAGGCAGGCTCTGAGGGCACTGTTCCTCACAAGAAGATGAGACGGAGGCAGGCAGCCTTTGCTGCTCTCTACCAGTCAGACCTGTTCGACACTGAAAGCTGTAGCAGACGGTTGGGTTGTCATCGCGTGGGTTCACTGGGAAGGGTCCCATGGAAACAGTTCCTTTCAGAGCTATCACTTGTCCTTATCTGCCGCAAGGTGGGTATGGTGACAGCAAATCACATCTTGGGACACTTCTCTGCCTATGTTGCCATGGGAATCGGCGTCTTTGCAGCTTTGTCTTCTGTGAAAAGAGAAGTATTGTTACCTCCCCTGGCTTACCCACCCAAATGTGCCAAGGATGAGGGGTTGTGGTCAGCCACATCGTGCCTGAAACAAAATGTTCATGTCAGGGATGGGGCTGCGAGGTTGCTTGTCTTAAAATCTCATCTGGCCAGGCATGTCCCTCTGCGGTAGTTACCACGTCTGTGTTACGGGGTGGTGATGCAGAGCACAAAGCGGTGAGGCACGCTGGCCCAGGAAGCCCTGCTCCCCTCGCCCTGGGTGTCAGACGCAGAGCTATCTGACCTTGCCAGAGTAACAGGGCTGGGACCTGCCCTTGCACCCGCTTCACAGTTCGGTAGAAGAATCTGGGTCACGCAGATGTCTGACGTGCCAAAACATGATGTTGTTTCAAAAGTCTGGCACAGCTGAGGGGTTCGAACGCCAATCCAGCGGGGACTCAGGTGGGGTCCCCTGCCTTTGGGGGGGGCCGCAGGGGGGGCTGAGGTACGCCAGATTAGTGGGGAGAGGTGCTGTGTTTTGTCTCCCTGCCCGGGTGACTGAGCAGCCCCTGGCAGGGATGTGGGAGCCATGCGGCTGGTACGTCACAACCAGGAGGCGAAGGGACCCAAGGAGTTCCTGGGCAGTGGGAGCCTGGTTGGGATCCTAACCCAGGATCTGCATCTCTCCTGAGCTTCAGCTCATGGCCAAGCCCCATTGAGTGTGGTAGGGAGAGAAGGGGAGCTGCATTTACAAAGTGAGCCTTAACTCTTAGGGGAAACTGTCCAGTCCCTGGAATTTTCCATGCTCTAAGGGGAGCCAAGGCTCTCGCTCTGAACCATCCTGAGGAGAGGATATAACGAGAAATTAGCTCGGTTCGGAGAGCTCCCCACCTTTGTACCGTATGTCTCGTTCCTTCCTCCCAGCCCTCACTTGTGTCATTTCTTTAGATCGTAACTGATCTCTATTTTAGTTACACTTCTCGAGTGGATTCCGATACAGAATTAAAAGATACTTATCTGCCCAAAACTCCTACGAAATAAAGAAGTGCTGTTATTTCCACGGTACGAATGAGGAACTGAGTCAGCGGGAGGCTAAATGACACATCTGAGGTTACCCAAGAGTGCCGAGGGCTCCTGGGAACTGAATCTGGCAGTTCCTCTCCCCACTGCCAGAGCCCTCGCCCTCCGCCGCGCTGGATGTGGGACATCGCCTCGCTCTGCCCCAGGCCTTTCCTCTCGGCCTGGGCCCTTGGACTCTGAAATGAGCCATAAATGCAGTCAGCCACTTTAAAGGGGAAAGAGTGATTTATCTCGAGCCCTAAGCTTTTGGCACTGGAATTAAAAGTAGAATTTGAACTGGTCTGTGTAAATAACCCCACAATTACAGTCCAGCACTTTTGCTTAGACTTTGGTGTTTGCGGTGCCACCTTCTCCTGGGGAAGTGGCTGTGATGCCTCCAACTGACAAAAGAAAGGTTCGTATTTGTGCTGAAGTTGACATGGGTTCTGCAGCTAAAAATACAGGCTTTCAAACTGCGCTGTTTCATGCTGTGCAGAGTCTTCTTGATGATCAGTCATTCAAGTTAGAAGCAGTTGAATGTAGAAATATAGAGGAGAAATGTGGAATTCTGGAGCAGCAGAAGAAAAAAGGCCATAGTAGTTTAGACTGGGATGGAAATAGAACACACAATTCGCTCTCAGAAATGTGTGCAAGTGCTGTATTTTTAAATGTAAAAAATATCTATGTAATTAGCTGTTTTAAGTGAGTCATTCAAAAAAATGCAGGAAGTTTCACTTTCTTGTCTAATAGATGTGTGTTTCTGTGTTTACCCTTTTGCATATGTATGAGTATATACACATGTATAAATACATGAAATGCTCACATTGTTGCAGCTTGAACAGTTTTTCCATATTTCTCCCTCTTCAAGTAGTGTTGTTTAGTATTCAAGGATATTCATCACAAAATCCACTTTAACTCGTGCACTGCTAATTTAACAGAAAGGGGCTTGAAGCTGTTTTCGTTGCCCTTGACCTCTGTCTGTGAAAGGGCCTTCTTGGAAGTTGTCAAGAATATTGAAATAAAACAACAGGATAAAAACAATGAATAATAGAGGGTGGCAACTAATGAATCACCACGAAATACCGTCAGTGGAATATACTGAGCTCCAACTCGGCTCGGTCTGGCTACCTATGCATCATTGCTGAGTTCTTCGAAATGTGCCACTACAAGTGGCTGATGCAGTCAGCTAACCCCAGTGAAATGGTACAACTTCAAAGCTCTGGGAATAATAAAAGTCATGTCTGCCACTGTCTGCTTACTCACCCTTGAAACAAGCCGGTATGAAGGCAGCAGAGAGCAATTTAGGCTCACAAACAAACTGACTCGCAGGCTGTGAAGTGTTAAGAAATTAGTCATGTTTCGGTTCGTGCTTCTGATTTTGCTCAGCAGCTGTCTGCGGTGCCTTGGCCTCTGCCTGCTCTCCTGGAAGTCAGGCAAGAGGGGAGAAGCAGCGAGTGATGGGGCAGAGGGGCTCCTCTGGAAAGGAGAATCGAGCCCTCTGAGCTGCCCCACCGCACGTGGGGAGCGCAGGGTCCAGCGCTGGCAGGCAGACCTTCGCGCCGGCATGGCCGTGCCGTTGCCTCTGGTCAGGGATTTGCTGGGTGACCTGCTGCTGAGGGCTGAGATTTGCCAGCGCTGCCAGTGGGCAGGAGCAGCGGAGGTTGGGAAACACATCGGACGTGCTGTTTGAAGGCACAAAGGGATGCTTTATTGGCCTGGGGCTTCTCATTCAGCGGCTTCCCCAGCGTGGATACCTCCGCAGGGAGGTCTTTTACCTTTGCCAGAAGAAAGGAGGGAAAGGTTGCCCCATTGTTCTTGGGCTTCAAAACCGCTTCCCCTCCCCAAAACCGTGGGGCCAGTGGGGGGCTGCTTTGGTGGCGTTTTTCTTTCATGAGTCTGGGGGTGGGTTAACCTGATTTTCAAACACCTTCCTCCAGCCTTTCCCATATCGTACAGCCATATACTTCTGCCGGCGGGCAGTAAACCAGCAGTTAAACCCAAATCCCTTTCTGGTGGGCTCTGTGAGCCCCGTCCCTCCTCCTCATTGCCGCGGGGCTCAGCCCTGCCGTGCTGCCTTTGAGGATGAGCGTGGAGAGATGCATCCACCATGGCCGCAGGGTTTGCTGGAGGTGGGAGCTCACTGGCGGCCGTGCCCGGAGCCCTGCCCAGTGCACCTTGCTTACGCCAGCGAGCTGCAGACACCGTGGGCCAAAGCCAGGTCCTTTCCTCTCCTTGTTCTGTCCTCGGAGCCCACAAGGGCTGCTGGCATTTCCACCCGCTGTCCACGAGAGTGGAGCCCCCGTGTACGGCGGGGGTCCCATGTATGGGTGGGCATCCATCACATGTGGGATAGCAGCGTTGGGGTGAGCTGCGGTGGGAAACAGCCAAGGGAAAGGAGCCCGGGGGTGCAACGCCATGCAGAGGTAGCACCTTGCTGTCCTTGCCCTCCAAAACAAGGCACCCAGCGCACAGGGAGGGAACAATGATGCTGCAGCGGCTGTAAAGGGCCTGAGCAGTGTGAGGGTTGATTTGTGGGATGTGCAGCGATATATATTCCCTAACGCTGTGGGTGTCCTGGGTTATACAGCATGCTGAGACTGCCCGGTGCTCTGCTGGAGCCCAGTTCTTATCAATCGCTTTTTCTTTCTGCCCAGTGCCAGGTCGCAGGGGACACAACCCGAGCAGCGGCACGGCAGAGCACAGGGGATGCCCACCCGGCCGGTGCATCCCCCTGGCACATCCACCGACAGACACGGTGCTGCACAGTCCCCAGCTACAGCTCACAGCCATCAGAGCAGGAAAACCTGCATTGGCACCTGTCTTTCAAATAAGAGCTAGGCAACGTTGATAAATCTGAGTAAAAGGGCGATCCCGGTGCAATGGCTGCTTTTAATCAATGAGAGGACATCTCACAGGTGAGGCCAGCTCCCTGCCGTGGGGGCCTGCAAAGGGACCCCCTGGGAGGGGGTTACCCAGCGCTGCCGGCAAAGCCCCAGAGACCCATGTTGAGTTTGGACTGCTTTAATGTTTAACAGGTGCAGGTGCACCTCCGCAACACAGGTGGTGGAGCAGGAGGCTGGTGGTAGTCGAAAGAGAACAGGGGTTTTACAGCACGTGCTGCAGGCGCTTTTTGAAATGTTAGTATCACATCATCTTGCTTCTACTTTTCTGAAGCAGTAAAGCCCAACTTGAGCACAAATCTTCCGTTGGAGCTAATGAGAGTTGTACATATCAGTCTTTTCAGTGGCTAGGAATTAATACAGAATATTTTATCCTATAAAATGCTGGGCAAACATTAACTAATCCTCTCAACACCCTTCTGGGGTAGGTAAATATTACTCTCTCCCAGGTGCAGAAACTAAAGAGGAAAAGTTATGTGATTTGCTTAAAGCCACAGAGGGAATCAGGTGGGGGTAGAGATGAGGGGGAAGGGTTTTTTATAGCTTGTGCCTGTGGTTGGGCTCATTGCAGGTGCTGCCTCTCAGTCAGTGTTGTTTTATAAAGTCAGTTGTGGTGGTGGGGAAACCTGCTGGTATCTCCTTAGTGCTCCAAGCAGCGGAGCAGCTGATGCATGAGTATGCCTGCCGCTGTACAAACCAGCCGTGCTCCAGGGTCTGCCTAGAACACGGACAAAAGGAAGGGCTTTTGGGGACAGGGTTTTCGGGGAGTGCACAGCTCTGCAAAAGCCCTCTCGCTTTGAAGTCACTAAAGTTTCAGCCGGTTGGCTTTAAGGCAGGACTTAATGTCATGAAAAGGTTGTCGCTTCCAGGCTGAGCTTGCCATGGGTGGGGGGTGCCTCTCAGGGGGCTTAGCCCTGAGCTGCCTGCCTTTAAAGTGGGTGATAAATGTTGTCTGTGGAGCTGGACTTGTTTATCTTTGGGATTTACATCGCAGATACAGTGGCGGGACAGCCCTGTGTTTGCAGACCTGGAGGGAAAGCTGGGTGCCCGCTCCTGCTAGCCGGGCCCGAGGAGGGGGCTGCTGCTGCCCAGGCTCAGCCTTCCCGCAGCACCCGCTGCTGCCCTCGGGTCGGGGCGAGGGTGGCTCTTGGGAAGTCAGTGCCCAGTGCTCCTGCGGACGCTTGCCTCCTCTTCTTCGCGGCTGGGATTTTAAACGCCCTTGTAGCGAGGGGTTTCTCTCGTTGCGTTTAATTGCACCACGCTAGTCTCTCCCCACTCCCATTCCCACGGCATGTTGGCTCGTCTCCTTGCTTGTGTTCTCATCTCTGACCTGGCCAGGGCTTCAGTTCACAGGCGGTCAGATAAAATTCAATGGAAACGTTTGTGTGCGAAGCCGCTCTCGCCTGCAAAGATAAAGGTCACATATGTGCCTCCAAGGCAGCGCTGGGGTTTACCGAGGGTTTACCCAGCAGACTGCGACCATGGCCGCTTCAGGGCAGTTGCCGTCCATTGGAAAGCCCTTGTTTGTTGTCCCCGATCCCATTTCGGATCAGGTCTGAGGCAGGGCCACGAAGCCTGGGTCTGTTCCCGCGTGACAGGCTGCCAGGGAAGGCTCCGGTCTCTGCTGCATAGTGCCTGGGCTCTTTTAATTAGAGACACATGGTTTATTATTTAAAAGAATGTGCTTTCCTGGTCATTTGTTAGGATCTTGTATCTGAGAGTGCTGCAGCTTGTAAGCCTTAAATTAAGCCGTATGAAGGACATTGAGCACCTCGGGAAGGGGGTGCTGCAGAACCAGAGACTATTGTTCTCGCCCTGAATTGCGGGGGAGCTCTTTCCCCATGCCGGCTCTTTTACTTGGGAGCCAACTAATACACACGGTGGTTTGTTTCTGTCTCCATCTGTTCCAATTTCAGTTTATTCACGGCTCTGTAGGTATTGTACACTCTGCTGCTTTTTTTTTTTTTTTTTTTTTTTTCCTCTGGATGGGAGAGCCTCCCCTTTTCATGGTTCACTTATTCATTTTGTAGGTCTCTGGCTTCCCTGTCAAGTTTTCTCTTTTGTTGTATTAATTGGTCTTAAATCTATAGTCAGGTGCTGCACGCGTGCTTCCCGTGTACACCTTAACCATCTGCTGTGTTTCATCTCCATGGCACCCAGGGCAAATTCCAGCTCTGGTAATGACATCCTGCCTCCCTGCATTTTCCCTGTGCTTTTAATTGGTTTTAGTTCACTTTTTTTTTTTCTCTGTCCTAATGTGCCCCTTCACTCGGCGGCGGGGAGAGGTGGACTTGGGTGGTGAGGGGCTCCAGTCTGCCAGCACCCACCTGGGGGCAAGACGTCCGGCAGCAGGCAGCTCTCCTGCCCGTGAGAAACAGCCACAGCACAACTTCATGACTGGAGAGCAACATGTGGAAAACGTTGCACTGGAAACAAGATGCACTTTTTCAACACTGAAAGCAGTTGCATGACATTCAGAGGCATGCAGTGAATTCTGCATTTCCCCAAAGTCTTTTGCAGGAGAGGGTAGGTGGCTTGCTGAAACGGGTGCCATTGCCTCCTGCCTGTCCTTCTGTCCAAACAGATCAGCTGTAGTTCCTGGAGGAGGGCAGAGCAACTCCTGATAACGTTTACCTCTGGCCTTAACACTCCTAGATCTTGATATGTTCAGAGTAAAACCCGATGCACCCAAGTGATCCCAGAGGGTATTGAAGTTCCAGGAGTCTCACTGACGCTTTTGCCTGGCTTATCTGACACTTTAATAGCACAGCAGTTGTTACCTTTACAGCCAGGTTTCAGGAGGACGAGACTGGTGTCTGTGTTTGGGAATTGCTCTGTGGGGCACACGTTTTCCTGTGAGAGAGCTGGTTCTTGCAAATCTTTCTTTCCATCTTTTTTTTTAAGTACTGGATTCTCATTATTGTTAAAGAGATTCTCTAACGCTCAAAAGCATGGCCTAAACTTCTTATGCACCTTGTCTATTCCTTGCCAGCCTGGAAGCTTTCTCTTCTCTCTGCTAATCCTGTTACTTCCAGTGACAGGCCAAGCCACGGGGGTTAGCCGCTGGCAGGTCTCCGTCTCGCCTGCGCTCTCCGACTAGGAGTCCTAAATGTCACAGCCCAGCTTCAGTTGTTGCACCGAGTTCTGTACTGAGACCCAGCCTGTGGGTGGATGGATGGATGGATGTCCGTCCTCCTGTTGTTACTGCTTGCTGCTTATCATCTAATCTCAGTTTCATTGGAACAACTTGTGTGCTTTAATGTCAAGAGTCAGACCTCTGCTACCTCAGTGTGGTTAGCTGCTCGTTTATATTGTTTTACACGGGGCAACCTGTCAGGGGGTTTCTCCCTGGCTATTGTCAGGGTGGGAGTTCAGGGCAGGGACCTGGCCCAGGGGCCCCACTGCTCCCTCAGAGAGGGACCTCTGCATTGGGCTTCCCAAAGTCATCTGCATGTCCTGCTTTCAAGTATTGCCAAACAGGAAAAATGGCAACCGTGTCCTTCCCGAGGGCCCTGGGAAGGGGCTACGCTCTTTGGGATCCCCCACCGAGCCTGCCTCCTCTCCTTCCCTTTCCTAGCCAGAAACCCGGCGCGCTCTGCAAATCGCTCTGTGAACTCTCGGAAGGAGCCAAAATTGCTGTTGTCCCCATCCTCCCCAAATCCAGCGTGCTCTTTGTGTGGATTAAAGGTTCCCAAGCACTTTCTGAGGCCACATGCAAGGGCTGGGCTTTGGACCATGTTCCCCTCTGTTTCCTTAGCGTCAGGTGGAAGCCGGACCGTTTCCCCCATCGCAGAGCGGGACTAAATTGGACAGCAGGGCCAGGTGCCCCACAGGGGGCTGGGGCCGAGGCATGGGCCTCAGACTCTGGCCAGGGCCACCACCAGCCTCTTGCCAGCTCCATTATTATGTGAATTTATCCATGATCAATTTACTTCCTCCCTTTACCTTTCATACAGTCCTGTGTGCAGGTTACAGGATGGGCTGGGACTCTTGTGTGCATTTAAATGTTGGTAAAACCTGTATAAAATGAAATACCCCCACACCTTTGTGCTTGTTGGCACTTGGCTAACCAGTCAGTAGCACCCTTAACAGCTTTCACAGCAGTCTGGGTGCGCAGCCTGGAGCTGCTGGTGCCCACCAAGAAGGTGAGTGCCTGCTGAGGATGGCAGCAACACCTGCCTCTTATACAGCCTTTTGTAGCAGGTAAAATCTTCCTGGTTGAGTGCAGGACCAGTGGTGGAGGCTGGGCTGCAGGCAGCAGCTCAAAAGCAAGGCGATGATTGGCATCACGTTTTGCCTCAGTAGGCAAAACATCCATGGGACTTCAAATGCCTGGTGGTGGCTTCAATTGCTTTGGAAATGCCAAAGGAAGGATTGGGACTGTGGGAGTGTTCAAGGGAGGGTTGCACATGAAGTTCTGTCATCTCCTGGGCTTATGTGAACCAGTGGAAGGAATGCCAGGTCTTGTCCTTGCAGCAGTCCTCTTGCCCTCTTCTGCACAGACCTTTCCTTGAAACAGCGGTAAGTTGCCCGTGCTCCCATCCTTCTAGCAGTGGAGGATAAAGTACTTGTATTGATGTCTCCCCTAACGAACCAGCACTGAAGGCACAGGGAGAGAGACCAGTTCTTATCAATGAACAAAGTGCAGCTAGGAATAAAACCACCATCAGTGAATAACCCTGCAAACCCCAGTCCAACAAAGTCCTTGCAATATTATATATTATTTGTCTTTTGAACCTTAAGGTGTTTGTGAAGATGGTGGCTTGCTCAGCAAGGTGTTAAGCATGCACATGTGTGCATGTAGGAAAGTGTCTGTCCTGAAGTATTTAGAGTCCAAGTGCACAGGCAGGGGGCAGGGGAAAGGAAGGGCTATGGATCCCCTTTCCCTGACAGGGAGTAGGCTGACTACAGGACAGATTTTTTTAATGGTATTTGGAAGCACAGAGATGTTAGGGAGGAGGTTTCCCTGACAAGTTGCTTGCTGGGATGCTTCATAGCATGGCCCTTGGGGCATCTCTGAGCGATTAAATGCCCTTGAAAATTTGGTGTTCAACTTGCAAGACTTGGGAGTTCAGCACCAAGTTTTGGACTCTGAAGTAGTCTTTTAACCACGGCAGCATCCTTCATTTGCTACAAGGCAAGACTTCTAGATCAGCAATATGTTGGGTCAGTGATTGTTTCAAATGCATGGGTTGGTTTACCAGTGTAGTGGGTCAGTACTTTGCTTGTGTCCGTCCCCCCCGTAGCTCTAATTTCTGTATCGATGGAACGGTTTGTGAATGTTAATGGATTTATCACTGCTTTCACTCCTGTGAGAGAGAGAAGTGGTTTTTCGTGTTTCACAAGTAGGTGCTGTGGCATAGAAGAAATAAGGTTTTTTTAACTCAGTGTCAGAGAAGAAAACGTTGGCAGGGTGTTAGCATTGCCTCGGGTGGGCAGCATCCTGCCCCCCCGCTGGGATGCTTATAGCAGGGAGCAGAGTTCCCCTGGTTAAGGACTCAGCTGGTGCTCCCTTCTCCTGCCCCTTTCCATGCTCCCACAGATCGGATCAGCCCCCTGTGCCACAGCCTGTCACCTGATTTATGGGAGCCATAAACTGCAAAGCAGAAAGAAATAAAAATACTAAACACTTAGTTTTTTAAAAGGCCAACAGCGCATTGAAGTCTTGGTGATAATTTGCTCATAAAGAAATATTATGCTTCAGATCATAATCCTAGGCTGCAGATGGAGACTGAGATCTGGCCTGAGTCTCTCCCACTTAGGCTGTAAAAGGAAGGGAATGGGATGAAAAAAACCCACATAGCATGTGGGGATTAGGCTTGGCTATCTTGCTGTCCATCACCTCTGGTGCCTGGGAGGTCGTGTGGAGAAGTGCTGATGTTCTCCAGAGAAAAACCTTGTCCTCTGCTGGAGGGACAGTGGGCTGGCAAGAAGAGAGGGGAGAATAAAAATCCACAAGCAGTAGTCAAACAACTGAGATTTATAGGCTGTGTGGAAGTGCCCAAGTTGTTGACTTGAGGGCTGTTCCCCTGGACTAAGCAGCGGGTCTTGCCTACTTTAACAGTAATATTGTCAGTCTGGCCAGGCCAAAGGCTTGTTGGTGCTGCTTGGGCAGCAGTTGCCTTTAATAATTGTTGCTGAAGACTGATTTTTGGTCAATGCATGTGGGTGTCTGTTTCCAGCAGTGAAAACCAGCCCCCAGCCAGCACAGCACCTATAAGAGCAGAGAAGCAGTAAGTACAGGAGCAGGTTAGACATTAAGTGGTGTCAGTGTTTGATTCCTAGAGAGGTCTCCTGGCTGCCCCAGGCAGAGGCCTGCTCTGGGCAGCTAAAATTTCTTTCTGGTTAACCTTCCTGCTGCAAACGCTGCCTGTGCCTATTTGCCTACTGGGCTTGCACTGTTGACTGGCACCCGGCGGCTAAAAGCAATGCATTTCTCCGAAGGAGATCAAGGATTTCACAGCCAGTTCAGTGCAGCCGTATTTTCTCCTATCTGATCTTATCCACCTTACCCTGCCAAAACTACCTACTAGTCCTCTGCCATCTCAAATGAATCTTCCTGTGATGCTCTAGGGTTGCAGGAGGGTGGGAAGGTTGTCAGCCATTTGTTTGGTTCTTTTTTTTTTTTTTTTCTTGTCCTTCTGTCCTTTCTTTATATTCCACGGGCAGGGAGGCTGCCAGCAGTGCTGCCTTGTACCCTGAACAGCGCAGAGCTTGGTTGACTTTTTCAAGTCTTCTTCCTGCAAGAAACTTTTCTTTAAAAGAGAACCTTGCTTTCTCAGATACACATCCTAAATGTGGTGATGTTGGGCTGTTTATAAAGACATGGGAAGGGAACTGGGAGGAAATTGTCACTTCTGGAGTTTTTGGGGGTTTTTTTCCTTTTTTTTTTTTTTTTCTCTCCCCCAATAATTGAAAGGAACAGATTTTCCAGGAAGCCCTAGCTCTGCTCTGGGACTCATAATATTCCTGAAGTCCACTATTCCAGCTCTGTTCCAGGTGCAGCCTGAGCAGTGCTGAATTATCACTTTCCCTTGGCCTGCTGGCCACACTGCCCCTGACATTGCCCGCTACACAGTTCATGGTGCTTGCGCTGGGAGCACACTGCGAACTCACACACGGCTTGGCATGCCTGTAACTCCCGGGTTCTTTTCAGCCGGGCGACTGCTCGGCCACTCTGTTCCCAGCCTGTGCTGGTGCCTGGTGTTATTCCTCCCCAGGGCAGAGCTTTGCACTCTCCTTCCTGTGCTTCATGAGGTTGCTGTTGGCCCAAAACTTGAGTTTCTCAGGGTTGTTTTGGATCCTCAATTTGCTGAGAGTATGATCTTTCTCCCACGCTACATTTAAAGGGTTTTTATCACTCCATGAGAACTACTGGGTTCAGCCGTGCTGCATCTTGAAGATTTGCTGGTGATCTCAGCAGGCACGTTAATGGTAACCGAAGGGGCAGGGTACTGCATTTCAACAAGGACTTTCTTAATTAAAATAAGAGGGCTTTAACAAAAGCAGATCCAAAGCTTAAGTAGGCTGGTTGAAAAGGGAATCTGAAGTATTTAATTTCTCCTGCAAAGATGCCGCTTGGGCAATTCCCCGGTTGCTGGAGTGGTCCTGGGCTTGGCAGTGCCTGTAGTCCTGGGGCAGGAGATGCTCTTGCCCTCCTTGTGCAAGCAGGAGAGTTTCAAATACACTTTGTCAACTCCAGAGAAGCAAGGGCATGAGTCTAGTTTAACTCCCTCTGGGGAAAAAAATCACTTTTAACTTGTAAATTAATCCAAGAACGTTCCCTCCTCTACAGCCCTTCACAGTATTGAATGCCATAGGAGAAACCTCTCTGGGAGAGAGGGCTCACAGGCTAGTTCTCCTTTAGTTAGAACAGGCAGTTCATTATCTTGGAGAAATCAAAACTTTCAAAGCTTCTGGCTGCCCCCATCTTTCCCTTAATGTTTCCTGAAATGTTTAGCAGCATCTGCTTTGCCTGTTTCCCAGTGACGGGGTTCCTCTTTGCAATCAAAGTTTCTCTTTCCCTCTTCCTCAGTCACTGAGAAGCAGAGACCTTGTTAGTGCATCTTTGCAGGGAAAACAAATGATCGTGATGCCCAAACCACACCATTTCTTCTGGTAAGTGGCTGCAGAAGTGGAACTTGTTCCCTTCTCCCGTTGTATTTACTTCTGCAAACATGAGGGAGAAGGGATGCTTTCACCCACCAGACACAAAGTACACTTGGAAGTATGGTGAATTTTTAGTGGTGCCCTTTAATAATACACAGAAAGAAGTCAGCTCTGAACTTCATTCCCTCCAGACCCGTCCTTTGATTAAAAGGCTGCAGGTGATGTGTCCTTGCAGGTTTGGCAATAGGCACTGGTGCCATGTGAATAGCAATGAACATCTCACTTCTAATAGGGCTAACATAGTGGCCCTTTGTGGGTCAGAGTAAGCAATAGTCGCATGTTTGCAAACGGTGCCAGAAGTGGTTGATAAATCACCGATCGCTCCAATAAAATGCTCAAAAATGAGGAACACTTCCAGTAACTTTACTTGGATGTTCTTAACTCTGACCTTCAGGGAGCACAGATACTTATAAAGAATCATACACAGATACTGTTCATTATAAAGTATGTAAATAAAAACACTTTAAACAACAGAACCATGTGCTCTCTGGACAACTGCAGGTTTGGATAAGCAAGCAAGCATGCTTGTGCATCATCCTTTAAGTCAGTGTAGGCTTGTCTCTTGAGTATCAGGTCCAACGCTCTTACCCATGCTGGTTTGGGCAATAGCTGCAAAGTGAATGAAACCTGTTTGGCTCTTTTGCTTGTGAGCCTGCAGGGAAGCTGGGGGTAGCAGAGGTTGTTTGGCTGCTCCGCTGGTGGGTAGGTAGTTATAATTGCTGTGTAACCCCTTCTCGCTGAGTAACCTGATTGCTGTAACAGATAGACGCTGGGGTAAGGAGTGCCGATCCGAGGCCAGCCAGGATTCAAAGCATGCCACCAGCTCAGCAACTTTTTTGCTTTGATTTTCTTTCTGGTCTCATCCTGCCCAGTGATACCTTTGGAAGACTGCATGTGCAGCTCCATCCATCGGTGCTTCTCTCCCAGGTTTGATCAGTGATGGGCTCTCACCTTCCTCTCTGCTTTGGCTCATAAGAACCTCCTTCCCTCTGTGCCTTTCTTGCAGCTCCTCTGCATGTACATCGCTGCCTCCAGTGGGGTAGGTTTTCTGCCCACTGGTGGGGTGACCACACTCCGTGTCTGCCAGGGCACCTCTCCCTGACTCTGCCTCCGAAGGAATGGCTTCTCAGGAGCAGCGGTCAGCACAGCGGGCAGCAGATAGAAAATCACCCCTGGGATCTTGGAGTTTCTTTTGGAGGTGACCTGGCTTGTGAGGGCTTAATGGCCCAACAAGAGACTGGCTGCGGGAACCGCAGCAGTCCCCTCCCGCTCCCGGGAGAAGCAGCCCTGCTGCTCTCATCTGACGCTGAAGTGCAACGCTGACTCCGTTACCCATTCCTGCTTGTCCAGCGGCAAAGTGATTAATTTTCCAAGTGACATAGTCTATTGAACACTTCTGTAAATTAGGGCACTGGAGGCGTAATTTAGATTAGGGTTAAGTTCTAGCTGCAGGGGAGACACTTAAAACACACAGTGTGTGTGCCGACAGACCCACTCATCTCACCAGAAAGTGAATAAATCTGCCTTCTCGGTGGAGAATTTCCTCCTGAACCTTAGGACCCTTTCAGGCTTCACTGGGGTGCAAAGCTGTTTTGTCGCGAGAGGAGGAGGGAGCCATGGCTTGATGGAGACAGGTGCTGTAGCTGAGCAGAGCTGGCTCCTCAGGCACCGGCTGGCGAATGAACACTGTCTCACCACCCAAACACACAGCGGTGTGGTGGAGGTCTCTGGGCAGATGGGGTAGGAGATGCTTTCTCTGGACCTCTCTTTTATTCCTAGGAAACCTGTGCGATGTGCTTTTCAAATCTGCTGTTCCAGAAGAGCAACTAAACACGTGCTGAACTTTGATTGTGCGAGTGTTGGTGTTAATAAGTTACAAACTGACCCGAGTGCTCTGCAGGAGCTGAAGGCAGCTTGGGGGAAGTTCCCTGCTTTTCAGTGAGAGGCACCTTGTTACACCCCATTCTGTTCCCATCAGCTTCATTAACTTGGGCAGCCTCTTCAGCTCCGATGCCAAAACAGCTCTTGTAGTCACGTTAGTTCAGCTCTGGGCTGACGCAGCCAGCCCTCCAGCTGCTGAAATGCTGCTGTGCGGGAACGCCAGCTCGGTGCAGACCTGGGGGCTGGGGAGGCAGAGCTGCTGTGTCCCCGTTTGCCCGGGGAAGCAGGGAGGTATCATGGAAGGGGTATGGAGAAGAGAGGCCAGAGGCTCTGTCATCCACCCACTGCTCAACTCTGGGCTCAACTCTGGTCTTTCCCCTTTCTCAGACTTTTTACAGTCCAAGATGAAGGCCTTTTGCTTTGTCTGGCTCTTGCTTTATCTACCCGCACAAAGTCTCCCCTTAGCTGGTGGCTTTGGGAATGATTGCCTTGCTTCTGCAACTTAGATGTTACTGGGAATCTCCTGTCCACTGAACTCAGTTCGATTCCTGCTTATAAAGCACAAGTACACTTTACAAGAGGTGCTGAATCTTCACTGTGAAGTGCAAAACTCAAAGAAGGAAGTGATGCTGTTTAGATATCACGTTTTCTACTCCTCTTTTTTTTTTCTTTTAAAGTAAGAATTTTACAGTTTTCTTTAGCAAAAACTTATTTCTGAACAAAGCTTGTTTGGAGACCTTCTTGGTGGTGGCCATAGGAGCTTTTTGGCAACAACTACTTAGAATTTATTTAAAATACACCAAATATAATGAAAAATAGGAGGAGAAAGTGAACTTTGGATACAGCCTTCCTCTTTAGTGTGCACTCCTTAGTACCAGAAAATGTCAGAAACTGTTTTCCCAACGCAAGACTGAGAAATGGGCTCTTTAGTTGTATGTATGCAGCTGCCTCCTTACCATCCCTGTCCCTTATAGACATGCTTCAGGCTCCGCTGGCAGCCTCCGTACAGTAAGTCTCCCGGTGCTCTTTCCCAGACCCTGTTGTTCTCTATGCCGGAGTGCCCAGCACCACTGTCCTGGCAGTGGAGCAGGTGTGTGCTGGGGCTCCTTCGTGGTCCCGGGTGCATCCCTCCAGAGCAAGCTTTTTCCCTTGGGTTCATGAACCTTATCTTTCTTTGCTTACATCCCGTTGGCTGTATTGCCTGAAGGAGACCTCCCTTGCGGTTGTTTCTGCACATGGCTAAGATTGCTGGTGCGAGCAGCGCTGGTGGGGAGGTGTGAGCAGCCGAGAGCAGCCAGAGCAGGGTCTGCACAAGCCGGTGTGCTGCATCCGGATGAGCGGTACCTCTCCATCCGTCGCTCGCCAGAGATGGCCCACGTGCTGTGGCTGGTGTGGGGCCAAGCAGCACTGTAGTCCCTTGGGCAGTGGCACTGGCGTCACGGGGTCACCCTGCTCCTCGCACTGGAGGGGCCTGGCTTTCCCCTTCTCTCTGTTCTGGTCTCTCTAATGCCGGTGCAGTGGCGGTGGGAGGAGAGCCGAGCAGTGTGCTGCAGCTGGGGACTGACCCCTCGGGAGGGCTTGGCAATTACTGCTCTGCCCCAAAACAAGGGGATCTGGGTCCTGCCACCAGCCCTGCAGGACTTGGGGGGGCTGTAATGCTGCAGCCGCAGATGTGGCTCGCACAGCGGGGGCCACGGCTGCCACTTGACAAAGCAGCGGAGGTCTGGCAGAGGTGTCCATGCTGCTCCTGAGGCCGGGAGGGATGCGAGTGGCACGGTGGGTGCTCAGTGCACACCGAAGTCCGCGCTGCCAGATCTGCTCCCTAATGCAGCCTAGCAGGGCTTGCCAGCCCTGCCATCAGCGGTGTGGGGTGAGGGCAGCCCTCCCGCTCCCCTCCGCAGGACCCGATGGCCGCTCCCTGCCCCCCAAAGGCATTGCAGGGACAAATCTCTGGGGGAGCAGGAGGGGGCTGCCGGGTGCCCCGTGGGCGCAGAGGAACACCCCCCCCTGGGTCCGTCTGTCTGCATTGCTCTGCAGCCGCTGGCTCCCAGCCCTGGGCCGGGATGGGCTGTTGGGGGTGGTATGGCGGGGACCCTACCTGCCCTCTGGGGTGGGAGCAGCGCAGGCCAGATGGGCACGTACGGCGGGGAGAGGGCAGGAGGCTTTTCGCACGCGAGGCCTTCCTTCAACAAAGCCGTTTCTGTCCTGCTCCCAATATTTCTGCCTGTGCGGTTGGGGACCGGGGTTGGTGGGGGGTGTGTGTGGAGGAGCACAAAGGACCCCAGACAATAGGGCAAGCGGGAGCATTCCTCACACCCATGGCGGCCGGCGAATGAGCTTTGTCTCCAGCCACTGCCTCCCTCCGTTTCGGGGGCAGTCGCTGCCGTCCTCCCCTGCTCCTTTGTTCCTGTGCCGCCTGCCAGGGGTGAGACAGGCAGGGGGGCGGGGGGCGAGGGAGGGGGCTGGCGACGGGCG
>VYZV01031572.1:50579-74752 GCA_013401275.1 Pandion haliaetus | reverse complement strand
GGGTGGGGGAGGGAGAGAGAACCAGGAGTGGAGTTGAGCTGAGACAGGAAGGAGGGAGGGGTGGGGGGAAGGTGTTCTGAGGTTTGGTTTCACTTCCTAATATCCTTGTTTTGATTTGATTGGTAGTAAATTAAATGGATTTTGTTTCTTCCCCAAGTTGAGCCTGTCTTTTGCCCGTGACCATAAGTGGGGAGTGATCCCTCCCAGTCCTTATCTCGACCCAAGAGCCTGCCTTTATATTTTCTCCTCATCCCACCGTGGCCAGGGGAGGGAGTGGGGAGCGAGCGAGCGAGCAGCTGTGTGGTGCTTTGTTACCAGTTGGGCTGAAATCACAACACTATCAAAGACAGCATGAACCAGGTCTAAGAAAAAAGCAGTGACAAGAAAGAAAGGGTAAGTTATCTATCTATAAAACAGAGATGTGACTGGAACAGACCCTGCAAAGCTTAGTATGTAGTAAAGAACTGAAACTTAAAGAATCATTACTTGAGTTCTGCATTAAAAGCTGTCCTCTTCCCCCCTATTTACCTCTCTCCTGCTTATCTGACCTGCTCTAGTTGACAAAAGCAGCAGGGTCCTAACCCAACCAAACACCCATGAGTTACAAAGACTCAGCAGTCACCAGAGCTAAGATAAGAGAAAAGTGAACACACAGGAAACAAGAGGAACATGCTCTGTTGTCCAAAGAAGATACTCCTATACTCATCTCCCTACTGCTTGCTCTTAGAGCCAGCTTTGGTACCCACATGCTTGCACCACTGGCCACTTCAACCAACCTGAATGTCAGAAAATTGACAGGTGGAAACAGGTTAGGTTTTTTAGCAAACTTAATTAGCCTGTAATAAGCAGATGAGTGGAAGTGCCTGCACAAGGAAGAAATGACGGCATCACTAAGAACAGGGGTGACAGAGGGAAACAAAGGCTCCCTATTTTGGAAGCCAGGAGCTGTAAATTTCCAAGGCCTTATGATGAAACCTTTACCTAAAACTACTGCTCAGCACAGACCACACTTCAAAAGCAAAGAGAGACACCTCTTCATAATCCAGACATGATCTTTTAGTTTATATGTGGCTGTAGGTGAGACCTCTTGTATCTCGTTAGAATTTTTGTACAATGGCTTCCACTAGGAGATCTCAGAACACTCCTGGGGCAAATAAGCATGCTTTCCAGTGTTTTAAAAGTCCAAAGCATCCTCAGTTGACAGAGCATCCATTTGTGGCAGATACCTGTCCTTGTATATCATCTGTCCAGAGCCCACCAACACTAAGAGCCTTAGAAATAACAGGTTCTGGAATCCCCCCACCCTCAAATGCAGAAAGTCGTTAAGTATTGAACAATCCTACCCTAAAATTCAAGTCTTACATGTTACAGAACAAGAATAGAGACTAAATATATGTAAACTAACATTACTGCAAACTGACTCCACTCTTAACAGACAGTCAGTCTCCCCCGTGGTTTAANTGGGTTGAGATATGAACAGTTTAATAATTGAAAAAAAAAAAAAAAAAAAAGGATAACCGGAAAGGTCTTTCCAAAAGCAAAAAGAAACCAGAGAAAGAATTCAAGCAACCCAGAACAGCAGAGGGTTCTCCTCCCATCTGAGATTAATCTAAAATTTTCCCTGCAATGCCAAATATCTACTAAATACCTTTAAAATGCATTAACTTATGCACCTTATCTCTCTCTGCTACCAAACAATACCTTCTTTCATCTCAGTAATTCATTCTTTTATTACTGAAGCAAACTGCTGAATGGAGAAACATTCCAGGTTGAGTTTTCAATTTGTAACAGACATGTATCCTTCATTATCTGTCTCAGAATAGAAAAGACATCTAGAAGCACTTCTATATTGTCAGTCACTTTTGATAAATTATATCCAACTAGCTGTCCTTTCCAACTGTTCCTAAACATGTTGAACTGAGCCTGAATTCTGGGGAACAGAAGGACCCCCCCAGCTTGCTCTTTTGACCTGTCATTGCAGTCTAAGGACTTTCTAGTCAAAATTGCATTAAATTTATGAATTGGAGGCACTTATTTTGGAGACAAATATGTCTGTCTTAAAGGAAGGAATTTAACTGTGATATTTCAGGAAAATTTTGTGTTAAAACTGACTCTAAAGCTTGCAGAGATAACATCAACTGCCATCTCCAGGGAGATTCTGTATCTTTTTTTTGTTTGTTTTTTTGGTGTGTCAGAGAAAAACTTGATTTACTCAGATACACACTATACAACAGTTTCAGGTCTCTTCATGAGTCCAGTATTTTCCTACACCTAAATAAATAAATAAATAATTGTTCTAGACCAAAAGCTATAACCCAAGATTTCTTAGTTTTGACAGACATTAATGTAAAACCATACACAAAGCAAAGCTACAGAAAGAAGAATTCCATTTTTCCCACACCTCTGTAAGCTCGCTCACTGGGCTTGCTTCCTCTTCCCAGCTTTAGAGGGTGAAAACTACACTGCAGTAGCTGTACATGTGCTCTATGCCCATATTGTAATGAATATACAAGTATAACAGCACAGTAATATTTCTCACCTGCTCTGGATGCAGAAGCTTCCACCTAGTGCCAAAAAGATGTTAACTAATTAAGACATTTGCTTAGTATGTTCCCTAATCAAGACACTCCAACAATCTTTAACTATCTTAAAAGAAAATGCTCCTCAGAATTACGCACGTATACAGTCCTTCCAACCAGACCAGTCAATTGAAAAAATCATGCAGTGGTAGAATTGTACTCACAGACAGCAGACTAAAGCAAGCAGAAGGCACATTCCTCACTGTCAGCTTGTTTTGACCTTTGAAGGCAACACATTGAAGAGATTAGCTATTTTACCACTAATCTCTAGATTGAAAATGAAGCCCTGAGTTTACCAATCCCTACAAATTGATAAGTATCTTTATATGCATTTACTCTGCACTACAAGCTCTAAAGCTGTCTTTTCTGAAATAAGCATCTGCCCAATTTACAAAGAAACAAAAAGCACTGAGGGGCTACTGATCTCACCACAAACAAATCAATGGCAGAGATGGGAAACAGAAGCTTTTTTTACCAGCATCAGATATGACAAATCTCCTTCGTTCATTTATCTCCCTACTCCATAGATTCCTCTAAGAATCTCCTTTAAATATTTGCAGATTACATTTTTCTTCAAGTTCTTCCAATTTACAGCAACACAATCATAGAAATCTCATTACCAAACTCCACTGTTGATTCCTTCTCAGTACCAGAATTGTAATTTACTTTCACTCCTAGACTCTGCCTCTAACAATTTAAAAAGATTTAAAATTCTAGAGGAAAAGGTTTAACTGCATGCTATGCACCTTGGAAGACCCAAGCAAGAAAGGGGAAGAAATGAGCGCCTCTAGAAATCCCTGTGTTGGACAAAACACATAAGGTTGCGGTTCCAAGACAATTTAACTCACTCTGTTGCTGCAACAGTTCTACTCTCCAGTTCCATGCAACCCTACAGTGGCATGTAGTACCACCCACTCCCTATCACTCATACTAGTGCTCATCAGACTCACCAGTGAGCAGGTTAAGCTTCCTACACCAGCAGGAAACTATTCTGTTCTTCTGTGGAATTTCATTTCTGCAGGTATCGCAAGCTGAACCAGCTCACTGTAGGATCTGATCAATTCAGGTGTCAACTGCAACAGAGGAGGCTAGATCACAGCAACAACAGCAATGATCTGAACAGCTTAAATTGTCAAGATAGTGCCCTTTTGAGACCGTAGAATTGTATATAGTGAGGTGGGGTTTTCTTCTTCCTACATTTACAACTCTATGGTCACCATGCTAGCTCAGCTTCCAACTTTGTAAAAACACGCCTGTCAGACTGATTTCTGTTTCTCCAACTCTTGCCCTCCTGTTCTATGCAGATAATACATTCTCCAGTGGCTCCCACTCTGCCAAGTAAGAAAAATTTGCAGCAAAATTGCTGTAAAGGCCCAGCTGCCAGCCTTGTTCGAGCACGACAAACAGTTACAAGCATTAAGATATGCAGTTCACACGTACAGCATCCCTTCTGCCTGCAGCCACAGACCTTATTCACCTCAAAGCATCCACAAAGGGCATGCGCTTTCAGAATCCTGCCTCGCCTTTAGTCCCAAGCATGTAAGAAGGACTGCAAAAACAACCATTTCAGTCTTAGGCCAGAATGATCCTGGGAAGATTGACAGAAAAACAAAAGGAAGCAGGATATGAACATGCACATCTCAAAAACTTCCAATCATTATTAAGTAACTTCCCTCTACCTTTCTACCTACGCTTACACCCATAATCTCTCCTCATTGGCAGCTGGACAGTTCGCATGCCTGGAGTACTGTGGTTAATGGATAAACGCTCTCTCGGAAGGACAGGCTGTGAAAGTGAGGAGGAGCATTTGTGCTCCTCAGAAAGGAGCGGATCCCATACGTGCAGCTTTGCTTTGGAGTGCACATAGTCAAGAGACTAGCAACAGATACAACTTGCAAACACAGCTGTGACAATATATTTGGATTTTTTCCCACCCTCCATGAGGGTGGTCAAACTTTCTGACAGATTGAGGGGTTGTGGAGGCTTCATCCTTGGAGATATTCAAAACCCGACTGGATAGGCCCTCAAGCAATCTTATCTAACTTCAGAGCTGGCTCTAGCTTTGAAGTTGGCCACTTTGAGCAAAAGGTTGTTCCATGTGACTCTTAAAGGTCCCTTCTAATCTCAATTATTCTGTGATTCTCTGTGGCATTCTCCTGTGGTATGCCTGGCCTCTTACGTGGCTGCACAGTAGGATGCATGCTCCACAATGCACTATTTCACAGCTCAAACTGGATTTGTGGGTTCATTGGGAAATGTCCTTTCTTTCTTTTGCACAATCAAGATCATCTGACAAGTTTTTACAGTCATTAAAAAAATAAAAATAAAATTCTTCGTGCTGAAAGTAGAAAGTGCATCTACAGGTTTGACAGCTGGGGGGGAACCACAGCCTGATTCCTTGACCACAGTGAAACTTGGAAAGAGAGTTAAAAAGAAATTCAGTGTATGGTAAAGGCAAACCCTGTCTGGAAAGCAAAGTAACAAATGGGGGGGGGGGAAGCTGGGAAGCTTTTATTGTTAATCTATAAATAAACAACTGATGAAAACAGGTCTTGCTCACCACCAATCCATCCTCCCAGCAGAAGCAGTCATCCAACAATACAGTCCTTCATAGAAAGATGCAGATGCAGAAAGTTATCAGGGGCACAAAGGGTAGTCCCCTTTAGGTCCTGAGTTGAGTTTGAATCTAGTTTTCTGGAACAAGTAAGAGCTACTCTAAACCTTTAAAGAATTTTTAAGGTACAACTGCCAAAACTCTGTCTCACTGGGAATAAGCAGAGCTGGATTGCAACCCAGGCAAAGGAGAGCTAAACCTTTCATCTTAGTCTACAGGATATTCACGAATATCATCTGAGTCAGGGAAACAGGAACACATAGTAAGACTAGCAGGAGAACTTGATATGGCCTCCTTTGTTACTAACAAAAACCTTCTTCACTGAGAAGGAAAAGGCATGATACAGGAATGAAAGCCACCCCTAAACAACACGAAGAGGTAAGATTCAGGTGGCTCTGTTTTCTAGAACAGTGAGCTAAAAGATACATGCGGTGGGTGCAGGAAATCCTGGAACTCCTAAAAAATAATTTCAAGATCATAACAACTGACTGCCTCTACCATGGCAGGCTCAGTCAGGTCCACTAGTGCTCCCTTCCTGCTTCATATTAAGAAAAAACTCAACTCAAAGCACAGAATCCTGCCTGGCCACAGAACTATGAATGTAGCTCACCCTGTGAGTCTGCTCCTCGTCNTATATATGAAGATGTTCTTAACCATGAAAAACAGCCTGCAAGGCACCTCATAAAATATGAAATACAAACACTGAAAGCAGTGCTGTCAAAAGAACCCAAACAAAAAGAATTCCAGGAATGGAACAAGCTATTTTCCAAAGCAGTTGAGAAGTACAGTAACAATGGGGACATGCCAATTTACATATCCATGAAACAAGCATGAGGTAGAACAAGGCACAAGTGCAACCCCTCCAGGTATTTAGACAGGTAAAATAAATTCCTCAGTCTCACTAACAGGATACATATGTACATATCCTGAATGTAAATGCATCCATGGACTACTACTCAAAGACAGAGTACTGGGTTACCCAAGTAATTGGTTACCATTACATCAGTCCTGTTTTTCCCTACATCCACGTATTCCAAAGCCTGGCTAGTAAACAGTGCTGATGTATACAGCACAGTCCCATTGTGACTGCACATACATTATTTACAAAGAATGTGTGTATACAATATTACACTAAAGAGCTACATTAAGAGGAAACCATTGAACCCACAAAGTCAAGCACATAAAGGTTAGAAAAAGCCACAACCAAGGATACATTTGTAGCATTGATCTGCTACCCCACCCACATACTGTCTTCAATTACACAAACAAACATTCTTTTTTCCCCCACAGCATTTATCTAATGTGCACAGGAGGTACAGCACTCACTTAACAAGCAGCTACTCAGCACTGTATTTTCTTTTATATTGTTCAGTGTGTAGTCCATGGATTGGTATACTGAAATCCTTGCTTGAAACACAGCGTTATTAATTTCTTCTTGAGTTTTATTTAATGTGCTTATCACAGTAGCATCTAAGTGCTTCACAATCTTAATTTATTTTGTCAACACCACAGGAAACCAGCAAGTATTCTACTGACTTCCCATATGGCAAAGGGAAACCCATGTAAACTTACCAGTGTAAGTGTTAAAGAAGAAATTCTGAATGCCACATTTGGGAGACCATGATTTCTCTGTTGCTGATGCTGCTCCAATTGATTTTATCTGTGAATGCAAGTATTCAGCATTTTCACAAAGCTGATCCTAGTATCCAAAGTTTGGGCACTCAGAAAATGCAAAACTTGCAATTAAAGGCAATTTCTGAACAGTCCAATTTAAATCACCAGACTAACACTTTTCTTCCAGCAATATTCTGCTTCAGTTGTCACAAATTGCTGTAACCACGAAAAAGACATCCTACAAATTGTCCTCTCCTTCACTATGCTACAAGTTATGTTTTCAGAGCAGAACATCCTGTACTTTAAGGAGGCTGATGAAAAAGTAGCACATGATCAAGTAATTTAAAATGTAGTATCTGAAAACAAATACACCACAAAGGAGTCAAAAATGCAAATTTGTTTTTACCAATTTCTAATTTAGGGGTATTTCCTGTTGCTGCTCATACTAGTATTTTATCTTTAAATTTGCAGATAATCAAAAGCAAACTTCAACACTTGGCATCTAAGTAACACATTCATGACACTGGTGGAATAGCACGTGAGTGTTAGAACAGTTTCATGTACCACACAGACCTTTGACACTTGAGCTGACAGCTAAGTGTCAGCAGCCTTTATGCAGACCAGCACTTAAGAGGAATGAGCTCCACTGTCAGCAAATACTTGTGTAACCTACTGGCAGAGGAAAGTTTCTCTGCAGGAGAGAAAAGCTCTGGACGATTTCATTCTACTTCAGGCACTGGAAGTCAGCAACTACTGCATGCAGCTCGCTTTGCCCCAGTTTCTCGCCCCCCACTCACCCCCATAGGACTCATCCCAACACCTGTGCTTCCACTTCCTTTCTGTCCCACCTTCATTCTATTCTCCTTATTTTTCCAGTTAACTTCCAAACTACAAATTTCTCCCACTGTCAAGTAGCTCCTTTGCCTGCAATTTTGAGTACCATCCTAACCCATCAGCTTCCTGCCTTGTCTCTAAATGTTTTCCATCTGAGGCTCCTTGTTCAGTTTGCACCTCTTCCCAAGGAAGTTTCAACGCACAACTGTCCTGGTTTCAGCTGGAATAGTTTTCTTCCTAGTAGCTGGTACAGTGTGTTTTGGATTTAGTGTGACAACAATGTTGATAACACACTGATGTTTTAGTTGTTGCTAAGCAGCGCTTATCCTGTGTTAAGGGTTTTTCAGTTTCCCGTGCTGTGCCAGCAAGCAGGTGCACAAGAAGCTTGGGGGGAACATGGCCAGGACAGCTGACCTGAACTAGCCAAAGGGATATTCCATACCACAGAACATCATGCTCAGTATATAAACTGGGGGGAGTTGGCCGGGAGGGGCAGATCACTGCTTGGGCATCAGTCAGTGGGTGCTGAGCAATTGCATTGTGCATCACTTGTCTTTTCTTGGGTTTTCTTTCTCTCTCTTTTTTTTGTTATATTACTTTTCATTACTATTGTTATATTTTTTTATTATTATTATATTTTCTTTTACTTTAGTTATTATATCATTCTTATCTCAACACGAGTTTTACTTTTTTCAATACTCCTCCCCATCCCACTGGGAGTAGGGAGGAGCAAGCAACCAGTTGCACGGTATTTAGTTGCTGCCTGGGGTTAAACCATGACAACAACCCATGTTCCCACTGGTTTCCAGCTCCAATTTCCTTCTTGAGGAAAGCAATTTCTTACCTAGCAGGAGTTTCACTGCAATCACTTCCTGTTACTGTTTCTTGCTTCAGCACACTTGCAAAGCATGCTTGACACCAGATTTTTCCCCACTGACACCACAGTTCACAATCCCAAACCAATTTCACTCTTCTTGTCCCACTACATTCAAATGGAGAGATTTACTCCATTCAGGCCTTTGTGTCAGTGGGGGGAGGTATAACCAACATGAAAGAAAATCTCCATTTTAAAATTGTGTGCGTTTTAGCTGGGAAGCTTAAACAAGCCTCTAAGATGCTTAACAGACTATTTTTTGAAAGGGCAATAATTAGGGACAAATTTATGTCTACCTTCACAGGCATAACAAGTAAAAGCCACTTCAGACAAACTGAGTTCCTGTTCCAAGCTAGTTCTTCCAATAACATCCTTACAAATTCAGGGAAAAACAGAAAAACATTCTTTTTTCCTTGAAGCGCCCTCCCTCCACTGGATCATTTGGCATAAAATTTCCAAAACTCCCTCAAAAAGACATTTAAGACTTATAATGGCAAGTTTTGGCCCATTGTAATGTTAAAATGGGTGATATGAGATCCATCCGCAAGATCAAAAAACACCTCAAAGAATGTTTCATCAGATACAGTATGTCACTTAAGAACAGAATCAGTACTAAAACCCAAGATTTCCTCACCCACACTAAGCAAAGTACCAGTTTTCTATCAGCATCCCCTGCCTGGCCAACAGATGAAACCATGTTTCTGTTTTGTTTCAGACATGAATAGAGAAAGCAAGCAATACGCTCTTCTTACTCGGAAGCAGGGAAGAAGGCATTACAGATTAGGTCATCTCATCCATTTACCATCTTGAGTGTCTGAAATTATACTTTTAAATAAATCCTGACTTTCACAGAAAGTAAACATAATATCAGTACATCAGCAATTTCAGCAGTTAGGTCACCCATTCAGATGTCAAAGCATAAAATGAGCAAATTAAGTTAGAAACACTGGTCTTAGTACACAGAAGCAAGCAGCTAGCAATCTAGTCATAGGCATAAATCAAGTCTTCTACTTACTGCAGTGCCTTAGACAAATCTCTTAACTTCCCTATATATTGTTCCTGCACTGGTAAACATGGCAAACCATTGCACTTGTACTAAAAGAATATTACTGAGGATTTAATCTGTGTTTTCGAAAAGCCCTAAAATTTTCAGATTAGTATTATTTGGGGGCTGAGTAAAACAGTTATACAACTGAAAAAAATCTGTGATCTCAATCTCTAAAAACTATCCACTACTGATAGGTCAGACTCTTCTGTACTGAAACAACATATACATTTATGCTCCATCATGATATATGGTACTATCACTTCATAAAATACTGTTAGAACAAATGGTCCCAATATAGCAAAAACAAACTAACAAAAACACTAAAGGCCATGATTTCCCTGAGTGCCAAATTTAATTCATTCTAATCTACTTAAGTAATGCTTCTACCAAAAATTAAATCCTCAGATGATTCTCAACTGGGTGGTCTAAGCAGCTTTAAGAGCTAATTGAAAAATGAAGTCAGTAATTTTTATTGGGGGTGGGAGAAAGCAACACAATCAATTTATTAATTCAAGATCTTCACACTACTGTTTGGAGGATAAAAAGAAACTTGGAAGAAGCAGCTTGACTTTTCACACTAGGTTCAAGAAAGGTATTTTGGCACTTTTCACAGTAAGCATTTGGTGGTGGTGGAGATATTCTTTTACCTCATCATTCACAGGTAGTTATTTGCATATATAATCCAAATATTGACACAGTCATTAGGCTACATGGTCTTCCTAAGTTGGTCTCTCTCTGTTCACATCAATCTGTTTTGTGTTACATAAAGCAAGTATCTACCAGGTCAAAGATGAAAATATTACATCTCTAAGGTCAGGGCATGAACCTGGGAAGAAATACACTTGTATTCTATTACTTCCTCCACCTAAGACAGAAGTTGTAGGAGAATTCTCTTACACACAGGAAAATGCCCCTAACTCCAGATTCTATACACTACCAGCTCTTCTCTTTGTGTCTCTTTGTGTCTCTTTGTGTGTTTGGATCAATAAACTCCTGAGATGGCTCAGTGGAGACAGGCAGGGGCGATGTGCTTGTGAAGCTCTAGGTAGAACACGGGAAGTGACTGACCACACCTATGGCAAAGCAAGCTCACCTCATACTATGACAAACGGGACCGGAAGGTGAAGTCTTAGAACAGTTAGGGGGATTGGCTGACTCTCAGTTTAGTGTATCAACTGGTTGCATAAATGTTTGTCCAGGAGAGCAGAAAGAGTGTGAATGTCTTCCTGAGAAACTAGACCAGCATGGGGGAGCATAGTATAAAAACAACTACCCAAAAGAGCTTTGAAGATAGCAATGGGCTTGAGCTGGCTTAAACCCCCTTAGGCCTTCCCAGTGACTGGGGATACCCAGCGTCATGATGGTGAGCATATCAGAGACCTGTATTGAGAATCACATTTGTATTGTGATCCAACAGCTCTGCCTATGCTACTTTACTTACTTCTATTCCTAAACTACCTCTCAAACAATAAATAGTTTTATATTCGAACAACTAAAGGAAACACACAACTTTTTACAAACAACTTCCTCTTCTGTCCTTGTAAAAACTTAGAAGCAAATCCCCCGCCCCAAGGTTCCACAACACTGTACCACCACAAGACAGAAGGCTAGATACCTAGAGGACACTTTATTTTCAAATAAAGTTCTTAGAACTCAAGGGATATATTTATGGATCTTCTGACTGCTATGTTTCCCTATCAGATCTAATTCTTCTTTAGATAGAAACTGCCAAGAAACAGGATTTGATAGCATGGATTTTGAGCATATTATTTCAATGATGTTACATTACAACTATTACTGTAAACAAAATCATCTACCCTATTTACCATGTTAGTGCAGCTCACCCTCCTTCTCACCTGAAAAAAAAAAATCCAGGAGAGAACAAACACCAGCATACTTAGTCTTTTTACCTCACCCTTTGCCAAAATGGATCAAATCACTAGTCTATCTCTTCCAATATCTGTTCTTCCACTATGCTAGTACAGGGCATGTTGAATTCTCCAATACTTCTACCTACTTCATGCAACATCACATGTCTGAAACAGAGAACTTTCTTCATGTTAAGCACACAGTACAAGTATTCCATTGGATTACTTTTTTACTTTAGCTTAGAAAGGAGCATATTCCTCTCCCCTCTCTTTCATGAAAATGTATTCCCACTGTCTGGAAGCCAAATTCTTCACTAGTACAATTTCACTAAAAGGAAAATAAAATAAAATAAAACAAACAAAACAAAACACCACACACAACAGAAGCATGCTCTCTCAGGAAAAGTTAAAAAAAAAAAAAATCCACATTTTACTTGCAGGTCTGTCAAGATGAGTAACAAGCACAGCAACACAGACTCCAGTTCAATACTTGCACTATATGGAAGTACAGAGCAAGAAAACCTTTCTGTATGACATGAAAAGCCTTCTGTTAGTTAAAGCAGTTAAGCAGTTAATTAGTATAATTCTAGCAGGGTTTCTCTGACAACATGAGCAGAACACCTTTGTTCTCAGATGCTTATGTTGTCAGAGCACATAAAACACATTCTGCTTACCAAAGCTTGCTTAAACTTTTGACAATTACAAAGGCATTTTAAAACTCCCTATCACACTTCTAATCCTAAAACGGACTGGACCTTTAACAGATACAGAAATCATGTAAGCTCTTCCATTCAAAGAACAATCATTAAAAGGACACCATCACAGATTTTTGTGACATTGTAAGTGTTAATTATTTACAACACAAGGAAACAAAAAATGAGTGATAATTTCTTAAGTAACACTTTTTTTTTTTTTTGCTTCTCCTTTTCATGCAGCAAAGGGCAGATATAAAAGAAAAGTGTCATTCTTGAAACTGGTATTCCACCACATTTTATAGACAGAGTTTATAAGAGTAAGAAAATAAAGGGACTTGTCCACAGCCACTGGCACTCCTAGAAGTCCGTATCAGTTAAAACACAGGTCTGAGATGGGTCTTCCAGTGTGCGACAATGAACAAAGTTCAGCAGTACCAGCCTCTCTCATATTCACAGTCACTGAGGATCAATCAGCTGCCCATCATCACAAATGGGTAACAAGAAGACTTGGAGAAAAGGTGGAGAAAACTGAAGCTACTGTCATTACTTAAAGAACAGGTAATAGAGTACTCCTCTGATCACAGATCTAGTAAAGCAAGCATAGTTGTCAGTTTCATGAAGTAAGTTTTTGACATCAATACTTGCGGTGTCTCTCATGCCCCAACACATACACTTTACCCTCCTGATTTAAGTGCTGCAGCACACTAGTGTTTATGCAGTCCTGTTGTTACCTGCCTTGGAGGACTGATGCAGCATTAAAAAACACCCTCCACCAAGGAGAGGCTGATTTGGTCTAAAACTACACCAGTATGCAGACCTTGTTCATAATGCAACTACTCAGACAACTGTGCCAACACAACTTGCTTATGTGACACAGTACTGGAACAAGAATTGTTAGAAAAGTGACACAGAAACCCCCAGCCAGTTAAAGACCGTCTTGTAAAATGTTAGGCTAATTTTCATTTCTTGACTGTGATGTATGGAAACACCTCTTTCATCTTGCTTTTGTCTTTTTTTACATTGTTTCTCCCCCAGATGGCCATTCCTGAGAATTCTTGCAACAATTAAAAACCTGGCAAGGCTTTCTGGCATTTTCAGATATGATGACATGCACGTATGTTCAAGATGATGCGCCCTACAAGCCCAATTTTCCTGGCTGACTGTTCTAGAACACGTGCAAATGAAAAACTTCAGTCCTTAACATAGCCCTCTGAAATGACCATAATAAAATATTTCCATGAACAAACATTCCTACCTGTCCACCTTGCAAAGGTAGCTTTGGACTGAGCCCGTATCTACCACTGACAACATACTGACATTTACTGAAGAAACAGAACAATTTCGAGAAGATCAAAGTCATTATTAGCCTTCAGTTTTTAGCATCAGCTTGAGGTAACAGGTGACCATTCATGTAAGGATATAAATCCCTGACAGCAAGGAAGAAAACTGCAAGGACACCCAGAGTCACAGAGTCACACAGTATAAATCCTTTCTTCCTATATGCATCCCAAGAAAATTGTGTTTGGTGTCACAGTTCTGAAGCAAAACAATTCTTCCTAAAACATGTGGCAGCTGTTCAAATGCATTATTATTAAAATTTGTTTCTATGATAATAAAGCAAATGTTTGAATTGCTGTTTTTTCTACTTGAGATGTGTTTGTCTTAAGTACCTAATGTTGGGGTGGTCACATAGTCACTCACCTCTAAACACAGACACCATTCCAGAATCCCCTATATAAAGTCCGTAGTTGCCAACTAGTAATGCTTATGGCTCAATAAGGTTTAATATCAATCAGACTGACAGGTGATTGGTTTCCACAGTGAAAGAACATCAGAAACAGTTTCAAGTGGTTCTGAGCCCAGCACTTTCAACAACACAAAATCCACTTCATGTCTAACCACCTTCCAGTCCTTTGCACACAATGCAGTTTCTTCTCCAGCTCTCACTATTGAGTTACCAATTTCCCAGCTCTGCAGAGGAAGCAATGGCTGCTCTGGCTGTTGTTAGTAGCAGGAAACATGCCAACTCTGCAGTGCTCAACAAGGCACCTTGCCAAGGCCACTTGCCTCTGCTCCATCACCCCCAGAGCCATTGCTGCACACAGCAGGAAAAGCTCTTACAGTAAGGTGCACTGCTGGACTAACAAGTGCCAGGGGACTGCTGAACCAGTCAGCAGAAGAGGAGGTGATTATGCTCCCTATTGTGCAACAGAAGACAGTCTTTAGGTGACTTAAAGATGACTCAAATATATTAACAGTTTTGGTATTTTGATATAGCAACCATTTCATAGATGTAAAAGCCCTCTTATCACGGATCTAGCTGATAAGAGTGCTTTTTTTACTATTACACTAAAAACACAGGAATCTGTTATCCAGTCTTACCTTTTTTCCCCAGCTTCCTACACTTTACAGAAATCTTTCAACTACCACAATTCCTCCATGTTTATCTCCCAGCTACCTAACCTAGCATAAGAAAAAAAAAAATCAGAGATCACAACTATCTGTTACTAGTTCAGACCAAATTAGAAATGAAGGACAGATCATGTGAAACAAAATCAGATTTTGCAAGATTAAAGACTTAAATGAAATAGTGACTAATTATTGCAAATTGCAGGCCCACACAGGAAACCCAGACGGCTAAACCAGTACACCAGCAACCTTTACCAAGTTAAAAGATCTATCTTCTAAATACTTCCTCTGCCGAAAAAAAATGAAGAGATCAGTTCCCAGATGTCATCCATCTGACTTAAGAAAAGCCAGCTTACTATGCACAAAGTATTACTGTTTAAGAACAGATGACTATTATGTCCTTTTTATTCCTCAACTAGGCTGATCACTTGCTTTTATATTCCCAAAGCAAAAGCCAAGAAAGTCTTAGAAGTTCACACTTTGTTTTATGCGTTAGGACCCTCCAATTCCACTCACTCCAGCATCTTCAATAGGTGAAAGTTCATGAAAGCAACTTTCCTTGAAATTATTTTCCTTCACAGCACAGTATCAGAAAACATGGAGATTCCAAGAATCTACAGTAAAGGAACTGGTAAATTGCTGGCTCAGTATCTCTTACTTCTGCTACTCTGGTAGCGAAGAATTTTAATAAAGATATTCTTGTATAAAACTTTAATAAAGGAAAGATCCAAATTCCCCTAGCACATTCTTCACCAACAAACAGTTCTTGAACTGTGTCTCCCTACAGGTAAGGTGTGTAGTCTGTGCGGAAGGTTACTGCTAAGTCCTAGACAGGGGTGAGAAGAAAAAGAGTACTCTAATCAGAAAAAGGAGACAATCAATTAATTATCTTTTGTCTCTTGTCCACTAAACCTCATAGCATGCTTATGCCCTACAGGCTCCCTCCACCTCCAGCCCCATCCCACCCCGTGCACGCCTGCCCACAAGCTTTAATTTGTCTAGTTTCAAATTCCTCAAGCCTGTTCCCCATGCCATATCACTGCACTAGCAAACCTAGACAAATAGTTTAAAATTACACGTTTTAACAGGACTTGCTGTTAAGACTTCAGAGGTATGTCTGAAAATGTCATGCAGAGTTTTCTTAAATTATCTGCTATGTATTTCAAATGAATATAGGAATTGCCAAACTAGATTAGGCAACTAGCCATTTAATTTCGTAATCCAGTGCTTTCCTTATAGCAGTAAATACCAGGTGCTTCAAAGAAGCACACAAAAAAATCCTGAAGCTGACATCTCAAGCACCCCAACCATAAGAAAATTCCTCCATTTTAAAGTATGCCTTGAAGCTACAACTAAACAGAAATATGAGCCATTCCCTAGAAGAGCAACCCCATTCTCCCCTGCTCTCATGTACTAGAGCTAGCAATTGTACAACCACAAAATGGGTAGATGTAGCACGCTATTCCAAAAGAAAACTGTTAATTATTTGGGCAGAGTTAATGTTCCATTGGATTAGCCAACTCAACTCACACAAATGCCAGATCCTGTGAACGAGCAGAAAATTTGGTCAACCTTTTTTTGAATTAAATTAGCTTAGCTACAACATGAAAGCAAGCCAAGATAGACATGACGTGCTTATACAAGGCAAGCAGCAAGAGCAAGGCTGGAAAGAGGCAAGAGGAACATGGCTGCTCCATTCTGCAGTCAACATACTAGACTGGTTTAGCTTCAAGAACTTAGCTCTTAAGAAATTTAGCCTACAGCCACACCATAGTTTGAGCCAGTTTAAATTGGAACAGCTGCAAAATTACCCTCTACTTTTTTCCATACACGCATTCCTGTTCATTCCTGCGCACCAATGCTGTGCATGTCAGATTCAGTAACCATTTCAGCAAGTTCAGCCCACCAAAGAAGCAGAAAAATTTTCATTGTTTTATGCAGCTGGACTTTTCCACTTACTTTAACTCAGCTTTTGCCTTGGAGATCTACAGAGTACTACTGCCAGTGTGCAAAGGAAACAGGAATGCATGGCTTAGGTAATGAGGCACTTACTTAAATGAAACAGAAACCATAGTTATTTTCAAGAACTGTTTGTTGAACTTAAACTATTTCCAAAACAGTTTAAGCATAAATCAGTTTAAGAGTTTCTTTCTAAACTTAAAAAGAAGAACTTTAATTCCACATCTCTTAACTTGCATTTACGATCATTTTTGGACTTACACTATGAGGCACCTAACATGGATCTTGAGCAGCATGCAGCTTCAGCATGTGGCCAGTAATACTGGGGCTATGGGGGGTGCTTGGGATGCTAGGTCATTCCCAGTTTCAGCTGTGGAAAAGGAACCAGCACAACTGCTGGGGCTGCACTGTTGGCTTGCCCGGGAACCCAGCCACGCTTCCCATCTAGCCCTGTAGTACAGCAGACCAATGCCCCTTATCCCGGAATCAACAAACTAAAGCAACGCTCCTCTCTGTTCTACAGAGGGAAGGCAAAAATAGTTCTAATGCAAATTAGCAAAGTTAACAATTACATTTAATTATCACAATAAATGCTAAAGAACATGCTATCATGTACATTGACATGATTTAAATGATGTATGGTAGTCTGGCACACATGGAATTCATTATTAAAGAGTACAGATGCTCCATTTTGCAATCTTTTTCCAAGTATGCTTTCAGCACATTCCCAGCCTTAGCTCATTCTCACCAAGATTTCCATCCTCAATGGTCAGCACCACTTCATCCATCACCAAGGCTCGGAAATCCAGGTCCTCTTCACAGCACTTGGCCTTCAACGCTCTAAGGATCTCCTGCTGAGGGTAATCTTCTCTGATGCGACGGTCTGTTAAGAACCACAGCCTGGGAGCAACTGAACTGCACATCTTGGACTTGTCTTGCAACCTTCAAGGTTTCCTTTCAATGGAACTTCTAGATGGTGGAGAAGATGAGACTCTGTTAGAGTATATATGCTCCTATCTTCACGTTCCCCACTGTACCAAGTCCTACTCCCTCTGCACAAGTCAGTCCTTTTCAATGGAGTGCAACTTCCAACCTCCAAGTGGGAAAATAATGCCTACACCTAATCTGCAACAGCTGCAACAACAGAAACATATCCATTTACATTAAACGGAATGTAAATGCTAAAAATCAGGTCTTGGTCCTCATCCTAGTTCATCCACAAGAAGTACACACTTGACATAACTACTGATACTGGTAGTAGCATGCCCCTTTCTTGACAGTACTAAGAGACATGCCAAGGACTGAAAACATTTTGAATGGCCATCTCTAAAGGCCAGAATTTCAACTTCACAACTGGGATAATTCGCTACAATTGAAAATAACTCAGCCCCTCTCCTAGGTACTGCTAAAACACCAGTGACAGTCTTGATGTATCCCTTTCCACCATATATGGAAGACTATATTCTTCATATATTAGGTATAATATATGCCTACAAGTAGGTGGGGACAGTGGGAATCTCGTTCATCCATTCATGCGCATCACTAATTAGATGACGAGGCATTTGGCTATTTAACAAACACATACAAATTTATATATGTTTCTTTTCCAAGTTAAGTAAAGGTGGCCCATCCACCCGGGTCATGATCAGTAAATATATCCAAATCAGTAGAATATTGTCATTTCCAATTTAAATTTCCATTTCAAAATTTGAATTGATGCAACGCGTCATGATAACGAGTTCCTTTACTCTCCCAACCTTTCCATATCAAAATTATTCCTTCCAGATTTTACCCCTTAACCTAACCTATCTCTGACCATCGTGAGCAGGTTAGCTATACCCTCCATGATGTAACTTTATTAGAATTATAACAGCATACAGTAAAGTAATAAAACAAAAGCAATACAGATAGATCAAGTTATTACAACAGATCTCGATTGACTCACAAACATATGTACAATATCAACTGATGTAAATAAAACTTTTCTTGACATGCATCGAGCAATTTTTTCTTGTCAGGAATTCAAGATACCCAGTGCCTTTAGCACTTCGTAGCTGCCAGAATACCATTTTCCTTGCGCACCCACAGGGAATCCCATAAATTTTATATTTGTAGCATTCGTTAATTCCTGAATTTGAGTTTCCAAATGACAATATTTTTTAACTTTTTCTGCTGCCGCATCAGCCAGTGATGACAATTTGTTCTCATACCGAATGGTTACATCAATAACCGTCGTTTGATCTCCTTTTACAAATATTATATCAGGCTTAAATATTAACATAAAGAATTATTTATGGTAAAAAAGCAGTCCAGAAGAAAGGAAGAAATCCACTAGAACAGGATTTCCCACGTAAGTATTTCAAGACTGATTTGCTCTTACAAATACTTCACATTCACTGTGAAATATATTTAGTATTATCCAGAACATATTAATGGAAGAAACAATGGAACAAGGAGCATCAACAAAATGTTAATACCAAACATCAATACATGTAACCTAAAGCAAAATCAAGGTTTCGCTCTCAGTGCTAGCCCGCCCTTGCTCCAAAAAATTTTTTAAAATAAACCTCTATACAGAAACAGCACTAGTGAATTCAGCACAAAAAAAACACTTCAAATTGAAGAATTTCAGTGGTAAGTGGTAACAGCAAGGTACTTCTCCTTTTGCTTTGAATACAGAGGACTTGAACTATTTTTGACTATACACTAAAATATTTTAAACGTGGTAAAACAACCAGAGGTACATTAATGGACTACTCATTTACACTCAAGAAAAACAAGCAGCAGCACTGCATACAGAAAAAGAATTCTGGAGAAAAACAGCAGTTTTCTGCAACACGTTTTAAACTTTCATATTAAGGAGGCAGAAATCATTGTTTTCACCAATATAGCTTACATAAGTTTCAAACAGAACTGAACTCTGGGATAGAAACAGGAGTTTTGCCTGGTATTCCTAATGACAGGATGTAGTGTCAGCAGAAAACACAAATGCAGAAAGACCATAGGTATACAACTGCTTTCATTTAATATTGCAAAGAATTTTAGTTTCTGCAGCAGCTCTTGGGACAAAAGGATTGTTTTGCTAAAACTAGAAGAACAAGCAGATTTTTTTTTGTAATTAAAAAACAAGCTTTTTCCATTAGTACAGCTTTTTCTTAACAAGAAGGTAAAATTTTAAGTGGCCATTTTTATTCCTGGTACTGAGAACCATTATGACAACAAGCAAAGACTGCAACTTTTTTCCATGGCTTGGTAAATGAAGAGCAACAATAAAGCCAAGGACTAAAATTCTTCACACTTAACAGATTGAGAGAAAGCAGAAACTAGGGAAAGGCAATCACAGATGCAGACCAGCCCTTGACAGCAGTCAAGATGCTCAATCAAGGTAAAGCAGCAAAAGGAGTATTTGCTCCCTGCAGGAAAATGGGTATGGGAGGTTGTAAAGTGTATCTTTTGATATCTCAAAGAACCCCTTTTTTTTTTTTCCAAAGCAGCTGAAAGTGAGAAGGGCAGGACAAGGCTTAGGCTTACTATGGCTGAAAACTGTCAGATCCTGCCCCACTTTTGGCCCTCTCAACAACAGATTTCTCTACATGGTAGTTTACAGAAAACTTCCTGGGACAACATCCTCAGCTAAGAACTGGGACAAGCTATATCTTTCAGAAATGGCACTGCTACGGCACAGTTCAGAAGGCTTCCTGTCAACCTACCTTTATTTCTGCAATTTACGTGAATGAATGGGGAGACCAAACAGCCCCACCTACCGCCTCTCTTTTGAAAAGCAGCTCCACCTAACAGGCTAGTCTCTCTCATTTAAAAAAAAACTATACAACATTGACTACATAAAAAACAAATATACTGGACAGACTTGATCATAATTAAAACAAACATAAAAATCAGAACCCATTACAGATTTTCAGCCTGTTTGGGTTTTTTGGTTTGGGTTTTCTCCCCCTCAGTACTGGTTCTAACACTCGTGCAGAGAAACAAGTATTTTCTCTCTGGCAACCTTTTCCCCATTTTTGCTTGCTACTAACCCTTGATTTCTTTGCCAACAGGGATCTGCTCCCATTCTTCTCAAATCTCTTTTCTACGTGGCCCCACCTCCAGCCCCTTAAATCTGCAGAGACTGTGCCATCATCTCTCTCTGATTGCCATTTCAGCACTTTCTTAAAAATCAGCAGTGTTGAAGAAGAAAAAAGGTATATCCTTTTCTCTCCTCCATCTTTCTTCTATTTTTGAAAGGAGCTACAGCACCATCAAGGAGAGCCATCCAGCTATCTCAATTAGCAGATTAAACCAGCAGGCATATAAAAATGCCTTGGGCGTAGGTATTCATCTCCCTCCTAATACTAGGTCTCATTTCCTCCCAATCTTCGAAGTTTTATAAATGTATATACAAAGGCTCGCATCTCATCATGAGGTAGGCAGGTAACAACCTCAAGTCTGGAGGTAAAGATTAAGAAACTCACTTTAGGTCAAGCTACCAGCCAGCGGCAGAGGCAGAAATTTGTAATCCTAACTATCAATTCCCTGACCCCCAACCAGTATCACATTTTTCTTCTACCTGGAGAAATACACTTTTTACACTAACATTCTGCTCCTAAAAACAGAATCTACTTACCAGTTTCAACATCTCCTTATAATCTCTATTTTGATTGTGTAAGAAGTCTCACAGAACACAAAACCTGCAATTTACCCTATTAACCCAAACATTTTAACAGTCCCTCCCACATTCGCCAGAAAACGGTCTGTAGGAGGAAAGCTTGCCTTGCAGTCAGACGCACAAGAGCATTAAGCTCTCAAGTTGGATGTGATTTCCAGAATTTTTCCCTGAAAACCAACTCCACCCATTTCAATCTAAAAGACACAGCTTCAGACAATGCTGGGTGTGCATGAATACTTCCTAATCCATGAGAGCATCTATTGCAAAATAAGTTTAGTATATATAAGGAGGAGAGCAGACGTTCAAATGTCTTCAAAATGACCAGCTGAAATGCTGTTTACTCAAAGCTACTACAGTCAATGTAAGTACAATCTTTCTGTAACTATTTAATAGATTTAGGAAATAAAAAGGAAAAAAAGCATCATAATCTAACTGCGTAAAACAGACCGGGAGAGGTAAAAGGGTGGCATCAAAGTAAAAGTGCTATAATAAAAATCAAACTGTGTGTCACACCAGCCAAGCAGGCACTGCTGCATCTGCTTCAGAAAGACTCTGTGTGGAAGAGATTCCTAGCAATTTATAAAGGGAACGGAACACTCACTTCAACTTAGAGCTGTGGCATCCCTGAATTGCTTAAGCTAGGCTTTATTCTGGCATTCACACAGCAGCTTCCTCCCCTCCCCATCACACACAAATGTATTTTCTCCTGCATTCCTTGAATCTGTAATACACCTTTAGCAGCTGTTCACCATTCACTGTGCTACTTTTCTACTTTACATCATAGGCAAATGTTTTTTATTGACCTAACAGGGAATTCAGCCAATCAGATCAGCTGTCTAGAGATCTGGAAATCTTCTCTGAAGACCACTCTTTTTCTGTTGAAGGGGTCTTCTCTTCACAGAGCCTTAGAGACCTGCCTCCAAGAATGGGAGATTGGTAGCCTTAGAGACCTGCCTCCAAGAATGGGACATTGGTCTCCATTGTCCATTTACTCCTTGTCCTGTCTTCAACACCCAAAAGCAAGAGAAAAATGGACTAGTCTCTTTTTCATTATGATGTATTTTCCCCTAAGCTGAAACAAGAAACCAGTTATTAGGAGACACTAATTCATTCATGTATTATTGATAAACGTGTAACATAAAAGATATCTAGTATGCAAAAAGATCATCCATGTCCTTTCTATTCAGAATGCAACTACTAAATGCCTTTGTAGATTAAAAAGACTATGTTGTTTCTTCCCTATGGGAATGATGAATGGAATCACAGGTGTTTTGTAGCATTAGGAATCAATGTGATCTAGCTATCTCAGCTATGCAACTTGTGATCTGATGTTGTAGCACACTTCCATTGGCTATAGTGCAATCTGGGAAACAAGTTAGTGGAACAGCTATTACCACTGGCCCCTCCCAGAATTGCCTCTGTTTTGGGCCTTGGCTCACTCTCAGCCTCCATTACAGCACTGTGCAGCTAACACAACTCCATGGATTTCAGCAGTTAATAGAGAGGTAAAACCTAATCTTAGTTTTAGCATACCTCTAGGCATGTTTAATCCCTACAGCTCAGATAACGATAATAAAAATCTCATGGAAGCGAGACAGAAAGAGCAAAGAGACTGACAGCCATGACTGCCATGGGAAATGGAGAACTAGGAAGAATGTAGCTCCAAGCACTCACCTCACTACGAGTAACACCGCACCTTCGCATTTATCATTAATGCATGTCCCTTAATACTTGTTTCCAGAACAGTGTTATTCAAGTTGGAAAAGGTATTTTGCCTTCCTTTTTATCATAAATTAGCTGACGCTTGAAACTGAATGCACATTTCCAATAAACCAATTGTCTCTACCATCACAGCAGTTTCTAGAATGCCATTTTGGAGGCCACACCTCAAGACACTGAAGACCTAAGAACAGTTGGCAGATGCTCTTAAGTTATCCCCTTTAGGGGATACCTTAAGGCAGACATGAATTATAAAGTCAATCTTAGGTAGCAAACAGGTTAAACAGCTAACGAAAGGTCGTCCGACATATGACCCAGCATATGATCCATCATACGCTGTCATGGAAGTCTCTGTCTCATCTTAATGAGGAGAGAGCAGTATTTGAAACATCCCAGAAATATGACTTTCTATGTCATAGGGAGAACAGGTCTGAAAACAGTCCACAGCTGTTTCAAGTGTAAAGCACAATTAATTTTTTTCCACACAAAGAAAACCTTAAGGAAATATGTATGGATGATGAATATAACCCATGGTGATACATACAGACATAAAAACTGACATCTTGAACCACTTGTTAAAATTGCTTTAAAAAAATAAATCCAAGATATATCAACTCATTCCTGATACCACTGCTTCATGGTGATGCTTAAGGACATCCTCAAGAAAAATTCCTCTCTTACCTACCAGAGACTAGTTTTCCTAAGACTGTCACATAACTGTTTGAGAATTTTTGGAAAGAACAGATTTTTAAAAACTGAAGAATCCGAAAAATTAAAATATTTATTTAAATGCATTTTATATAATATATTGAGCAGCTGCAGCGCAATCTGTCCAGTGTTGCTGCATTATCATCCACCCTTTACACATGCATCATAGAATTTAAAGTCACTGCAGGCAGGTGAACCCCAAGCACACATCTTTGAAAGCGTATCACAGTAATCACCTCCTTTTCCTTGTGAGATTTGTAGACTGCAACAGTCAAAGGATATGGGAATATATTAATAGTTTCCATTCATTCCCAGTACAACCCCCCACCCTCGCAGACGGGCAACTGCACTCCCTGCGATGGCTTTCATCTGCTTCTCCCTACCTTTGCACCGAGTGATGTTAAAGATGCTAGCAGCAATCCTTCCAGGCACAACTGCCTCTCAAAGGCAGACCTCCAGCCCCCCCGCACCCCGTCTTTCCTCCTCTGTTCATGCTTGCAAGTAGGCGATGTAACATTCCTCATTCACACACCCCAGTTCCTGATCTCCAGTGAACAATCCATTCTCTGCAACACTAGCCCTATAC
>VYZV01031572.1:0-32808 GCA_013401275.1 Pandion haliaetus | reverse complement strand
ACAGAGAACCAAAGGGGGAGGGGGGGAGGAGGCAGCAGCGGCGTGGGGAAAGCCGGCGAGATGTGGCGGCCTAGGAAGCAGAAGAGGGGCTGGGGGCGGGGGGAAACGGGGACACACAGACCGAAACGGGACCCAGAGGTGTAAAGCAGCGGCAAGAATCTGTCCCTGGTGCTGGGCCCTCCTGGGGGAATAGGAGGAGCGGGCTCCCTTCGGAGGATAATAAACTCTGGAATGAGGGTGTGGGCTGCAGCTCCTCGCTCCCCCCTCATTCCAGATGCATGATGACACCACGTCCCACCATCTCGCTGGCTTCTCCTTTTTCTTTCTTTTTTTTTTTTTTTCCCCCAAATTCGTATTTTGAAGACAACCAAAAGTAGAACGTGTCCTGGGTGTGGCCACATGTGATTTACCCAATAGCCAAAGTGGGGGGGACCGCTGAAGGGGAAAGAGAGAGCGGCTGCTGCAGGGAGTGGAGACCGAGAGCTGCAGTAAGTGATGGGGACCCTACCTGTCCTCTCAGTGCTCCTCGAGATCATTTAAAAGCAGAAGAGACTGGAGGAAAATAACAAGGGGAAACTTCTTTGCATGCTGAGGGGGGTGGATGTGTTTGGAGGGGGGCTTGGCCACCTGGATGAGCAAAGAGGTGGAGACTGGAGAAAGGAGGTGGGAAGAGAAAGCAAGCAGGTGGGGTTATACATTCAGTCCAAAATGTTTCAGAAACACCTGGAAAACTGGCCAGATTAGAAAGGAGACAGGTGGGAGAGAGGCTGGGAAGACCAAATGGTCTTGAGAGGGAAATGGAGGCAGCAAGCAAAGGGTTTCTGGGCTAGCAAGGAGGGTATCCCTGTTGCTGCCTTAGCTTTCCTCTGACTCCTCTCTCCTCCCCTCCACAGGGATGAAGACCTCTGGAGCCTGTATACTGTTGTGTCTCTTAGCACTCTCCTTGTCCCCAGCTGGTGAGTTCTTACGCCGGGGGAGGATTTCTTCTCCACCCCAGCCCTGCGGACTTTCCTATGCAGTCTAATGTGCAGTGACCTAAGGAGAAAGACAGAGGAACGTAGATGGACAGTGAAGGGGGAAGGACCGAACACAGCAAGGTGGATATAGGGTTGTAAGGAAAAATTTAGGAACTGGGGACTGGCTTCCATATGTGTCTACTCTCCTGTAAGTACTGGGAGTTGCAAGAGACAGAGTTCTGCAGCCTCCACTGCAGGGTGTTTGGGTAAGCAAAACAGTCAGGTCCAGAGCTGAGAAAGAGGGTTGGCTGTGTTTTGTGCTTACTATAGATGGCTATACCACCTGTGTTGGCATGATCTGCAGAGCATTTCCCAGTGCTTCACAAAACATGTTCTGTCATAGTTGTGAAAGATTTGCTGTCACTAGCAGTTCCTGGTGGAATGGTCCCATTCCACGCCACTTGGCTGCAGGGAGGTTTTGTAGTTTTTTTGTATAGCTGTATTGAGAAACCTAACCTCCTCAGTTCAAACTGCTCTCTGCTTTTGTTGTTGTTGGTGGTGTTCTGTTTTGTTGCTCTATGTCTTTGTTTTGCTTGGAGTTACTTTGGCAAAAATTCATGTGGGATCAAATTTGTTAAAAAAAAAACACCACAAAAAAAAATGAAAGAAGAAGGCAGCATCAGATATTATAGTCGGAAGACTCGGGACAGACAGCAAAAGAAGATTAATTCCAGTGAATGGAAAAAGCTTTGCCAAGTAAAGACCATATGTAGGAGATAGATGACTGCACCTATCCCATTCAAATCAGGTTATTCCAATCTACTCTCCTCTGTCCTCCCCTCACGCTGAAGCCTGATTCTGCTCCCAATAGCACTTTTTCCCGTAAAGGTGCACAGTGGAGGATGTCATGTTTGTGAGTGTGAAGCAGGGAGGTGAGGCATCCAAGAGATGAGCTTGTAGGTGGGTTACAAAGTTAGACAGAAAAAAAAGGCAGTGTTTTTTATGATGCATGAAGAAGGCTTGAAAGGAATATTTCTTACTTTTGTGTATTTCATTTTCGCATTTCTGGGTTTTGGTTTTTTTTTTATCTTGGAAAACAACAGGAATCACTAGCTGGTCTCTCATTGTCTCTTTTGGTTTTGGGTGAGCTACAGCTTTGGTGAATTAGGGTTGCAGTTTTCTCAGACCTCAAGGATGAATTTATTGCAACTTGGAAAATAAAGTCCAATCATTTATAAAGCAAATGAGTCAGGTACCATAGCAAATAGAAATTGAAGTGATTGAAAATCTGATAAGGAAGTCACCTCTTTTGTCTCTTCTCCTCATATACAGAGGTTTCACTTTACTTGTGCCCTGTTTTAGAATTGGACCAGTTTTCTAGTTATTTCCCGGGGGGGGGGGGGGGGCGGGAAAGCTAGTAAGAGCTGACTTTTCAATGTTAGAAAAAAGGAGGGGAGCCTCCCCCCTTTTTCCCTATGACTCCTGTTTCAAATATGGCACTGCCAGCCCCTGCAATGATTTCCAAATTTGTGTCCTTCCTTTTGTATCAGAAACAAGTGAGAAAGTGTTCAATATAATTTGTCTCCTCTACTTATTACCATTAAGAGACTAGCCAGAACAGGGAAAGTTTTGGGCTGCACTACATTGTGCTCTAAAGTTATTATACATGTCTGGGTCAATTGCCAGCAGCTGCGCCCTTGTGGGCAGCTGGGTGGGGAAGGGAATAGCAGGGTCCAGTGACTCCTGTAATGCTGCAGAGCAGGATTATACAGGGGTCCCAAGAGTCCCTCTGCAGTCTGCAAGTAACTGCTCTTGGAATGAGGAAGAACTAAGACAAAAGCTCCAGACCTGATAGATTTTTACCCATGCCATGCTCCCACTAACTGAAAGCTAATGGCTGAGTTCATCAGACGTAGCAGGGTGTACTGGGTTTTGGGCTGGTCCTGCACACATCCCTGCAGTGCCCCAGATCACTGGGTTTTTCCTGCCAACTCCTTTCTTCATCCCACCCCAGTTATGCAGACATTTCCCTCCTCTGTGTCTAGCAGGAAATATTTTCCTATTCCTGGCTGCTGTAGGAAGCAGCTTTCTCACCCTTTATATTTGGACAAACGAACAGTCTAGCTCAGTTTCAATTTCTCCTCTTCCACACAGCATGCACAGCCAAGCCTTCATCATTCTCCCTCTCCAGTGTGCCCAGGAGCTGAGAGGGGAAAGATCTTCTGCGCTGTGCTCTGTGCCCAGGTGGGATGATGGACCAGATAATTATTTGCCTAAGGAGCTACAAGACCTGCAATCTGTTTCTTACTGTGCCAATGACTCAATCTGTGACCCCAAGCAAATAATTTCCGTGACTCAGCTTCCTCTTTTATAAAATGGAGATAGGGATTTTGATCAACCTCCAGAGCAGGGAGGCAACGTGCAATTTGTCTTCAAAATGCATCAAATGGCGTTTCAGGAATGCAAAGTCCAGTAGCAGATCCAGAGGTATTTACTATCTTGTCCCTATGCCTAGCCTTTGACCCTGGTAGAAGCAGCAGGTATAGGATCAGGACCTGCTCTATCCACAAGTCTTTAAAGAACAAACCCAGCCAGCAGCAGAGGCTGAGGCAGGGAGGAGAGCATTTCTCCTTTCAGCAGAGGGCAGTGGTGTCTCCTGGACAGAGAGGCATCTCAAAAATTTCACAAAGCCTGCAGACTATAGAAATCCCTCTCTCTGTCCTTTCTTCACTCCCCTCTCTTCTCTTGTAGACTGGTTTCCGTGGGTGGTCAATGGGCAAGAACCGGAAAGTGCAACTGGTAAGTATTACAAGCATGTTATGTGCTAGAGACTGCTCAAGTGACCCAGTTGACCTGTGTAGTTACAGCCTGTTTAATTGCAAATGCTATTCTTTGTTTCCTTGCCTCTGACATTGTGAGCTTGCCTTTCAGCGAAGATTAAACAAGCCGTCCAAGACAACCTGCTAAGTGTTGTGTGTTCTTTACAAATAATTCACTAGTGTTGGGGTCCTGAACACTTAGCTGAAGCACCTGGAGTTACACAGTCAGGGCCTGTGGGCAATCCAGGAGAGCTGATAACCCTTCAGCCATGAGATGCTCGGGGAACTCCACTGCTGCTCAGGAAAATCCCAAGAGTGCCCAAGTGCCATGGTGCTTTAGCAGTGAGGCCACTGAGAAAGGATATTGACTGGTCCTTGTACTGGCTGTGTTGTTGGGGGTGAATTGCTTTATCCCTCTGGACCTTTTTCCATTTCTGTGACGTGATAACATAAAATGAATGTATGTTTCGGCCTGCCTTTTCTTCAAACTGAAGCCCCTGGCTAAGCCATCAGACATCTCCCAGCTATGATCCTGTCATGTGTAATGCCTTGGGCTTCCTGGAAAACTATTCAGAAGCCAGTCCAAAATGTGTCCACCAAGCTTCCGTTTCCTTCACGCTTTATCCCTCCATCACACCTACCCCAGCTTTGCCATCAATTGCCTTTCAAAGAAACTCATTTGCTGATGAATTGCTGCAGTCAAGGTTAGGTCCTGGAGTTGCCTCCCTCCTTCTCTGCAGTGGGTGCCTCAGCTGTCTGTCCTACTGCTACAGGAGTCACCAGTGTCTTCGTTTCTGACGTCTTTCTCATCAAGATGCCCACAGTGGCCATATCTGAGAAGCCAGAATATGAATCCAGAGCTCAGTAAGGGTTGGTGCAACATGTGCACTAAGAAATCTAGTCCCAAGCCAGTCACTGAAAAGGGGGATGGATACGGCTGGGGTGGGGGTACTGTGTTTATTTATGTATTTACTGGATTGGATCCCACTGTCTCAGGAGCCTACTGTGGCAGCCAAGGTAATTCAAGCTAGCTATGGCTAGCTATGTAAGGCACCACAAAGTAAAGACAAGCTCTCTCAAGGACATTCTCTTTTTTCCAGGTGACGTTAGCACTGACTCTCTTATCAGCACCTCCGGTAAGCTCCTGTCTCTTGGCAACTTCAGGCTTCTTTTCCACTTTTCAGCTTTACTCCTGCCTACATAGACCCAGAGATTACCCACTATGCTCAGAAACTCCTCTTCCCCATTTTTGACATCTAGCAGTGTTCTTCCAGCATTTATGGCTGTCTAGGAGTCCTTTCTGTGCTCCATGCAGGGAGACGAATTTAAGGTGACTTAATAGCCTGTTCTCCCAAGGAAATGCCCATCTCACCCAGTGTACCAGGGCTCTCTCAAGCTGCTCACACTGCAGGCAGCCATGAAATCTGAATCTCACGTAGCCTGGGCTTCCAGAGGAGGTTGCAGGAGAGAAGAGACTAAATGACAAGGGAGAGAAATTGGTCAGGTTCACCAGTTAACTGGGCAGCACTGGAATGCAGGTTGCGTACGTGTCTGCTGACAGCTAGTGGCCATGCTTGAGTGCTCAGGAGGCAGAGGTGGCAAAAAACCCACAAGACAGTAATAAAGCAAACTCTGAGTAGTGGTGGGATGGGGAGGTGGAAATACTGTTCTTTTAGTAATCTTCCCTGCTGTGCCTGCGGCTATGTCACAGGGGGGGGCAGCGAAATGTATGCAAAAGATAGGGTAGATGGCAGAGGCTTGGAAGATGAGCACTTAGAGCATGCAGTGTGTTTCCTTAGAGAGCCAAGCCTTGCTGTGGAGATAGCCCCAGGGGAAGGACACAGAGCTGATGCGAATGTTGGCACTTACAAGACAGACTAATCCTGCTGGGCTCACAACTGGCAATGGGGGAGAGGGCCAGAGGCTCAAGAAGGAGCCTCTCTACTTTTTCCATGAGTCCTGTTTCGAATCTGGCACCACTGGCCTTGGCAATGGTTTCTCTCTCTGCTGGGTCAATCTCTCAAACAAACACATCCCTCTGAGGTGGGGGGACCAGGCAGGACAGGGAGAGGGAGAACACAGCTGGTTAATGATATGGTTCAAAAGACAAAGGAGGGACAGCAGCGCTTGGCTGTTGCTGGACAGTGTGCTGTGTGTGTGGGAGAGCTCATCCGAGAGTGGTGTCCTGTTCTTCAGGACAGCAGTTCCATGGTCTCTCCTCTGCCCTGTGACTCCACTCATCAGCTGCCTAGAGTGTTGTGGGTCAAGCTGCCCAGCTGTCATGGGACAGTACTAGAGGAGAAAAGTGGAAGCACAATACAGTACATGCAATGTGCATGATCTTCCTGGTGGGAATGGGAGGTGAAAGCAGCCTGTGTCAGTCTTGTGTTCAGTATGTAAGACCTGACAGGCTGTAGGAGGATAGATAAGGCTTGGTGTCCAGACCAAACTAGCAGTGGCTAACCTATGTCTAAACCTGAAAAGACTAAATGTGAAGCCTTTACAGCAGACTTTGGCTTCAAAGCATTTATTGTTGAGCGATCAAGAAGAAATTCTTCACAAAGGACGTGCCATGGGACCCATCTCTGCTTTACAGCATCCCATCATCTCTAGGACACCCAGCATATTCTCAGGGAAAGCCTGCAGTTACTCTGACAAGTCAGATTACAACATCATGATCAGCATTGTCTATGACCCAGATGCGGGATGGCAACTGGTCAGGAGTGGTGAGCCATCGGCAGAACTGTGGGAGGGGGAAAGAGGCTAAAAGCTCAAATTAAGCTCTTTCAGAACATCTTCTCTTTTTCCAGCTGCAGCTGTCACACCACCTGTGCTTCTTAGTCCTGGTGAGTTTATTCTTAGTTCACAGCCCAATGTTGTGGCTCCCCTTTCCCTCTCCTTGCCCAGTCCCTTGCACACCCAGATTCCTGCCTTCCCTGACTGCCCCTAACCACATCCCCGATGCCCAAAAGACTCCTTCTCTCTACGCCCGTCTGTTTTGTCTGTGCTTCTGGCTGACACTATGGCATGTGAACAAGAGAAGTAGAAGTCCTCTGTAACTGTTGATAACTTGCGCTTGGCAGTCAGTCCTTTGAGTTCCTTTCCACTTTGTCACTGGGTAAATAATAAAATGTGGTACAGGTGGGTTGCTGTATCAGAGGGAACAACAAACCAACCTCCTTTTGACCCCTTGTCACGGACATTAAAGAACCAGCGGTCTGGGGATGCTGTTTCTTAAATGTGTCACTATTCCTTAGTCAGAGGCAGTCACAGGCTCCTTCGCTTCTTGCCTAGGTGGACAGCAATTGCAGCAACTAAATACATTTACCCGACCTTTTGAATTATACATCAAGATGCCCTTACAATGTAATTTCAAACAGTAGCAATAATGCTTTATGGTAAAGCTTGGACAGATTTTTAGCATTGTTGGCTGGGTAGCTGGCACTAGATTCATACTGGATTTATACCTTCTCTTCTGGTTTCATGTCAGTAACAAGGAAATCTTTTTCCACATTAGAAGTTACAATGGAGGGCTCTTGAAAGTGCTTTCCAGTTATTTGAGTAAGCTGATGTCTATAAGGGAACCATGGTAAATCACACTAACTTTGCTACCCTCTGTCTTCCAGTTCAGTCTGACAGTGAAACTACGACAGCTTCATCAGGTATGTTTAAGTTTTCTGCCTGCACCCCCTCACAGACCCACTTTCACCCACCCTGTTATCTCTCCAGGCAGGTGCTGGCTGAGCACTGAGCTTTGTTTCCTGGAAAATTCCCTTCACCCTGTTCCTTGAGTTAGAAGTACTGGAGAATGATGGTAGTGGAAGCTGAAGTCTTCCCCTGGGTGGCATGCCCGGGAGGGGAGGAACTGGCAGATCACCAGACCAGATACACTGGGTCAATATTCTGTCATTATCAGTGGCCAAGACCTGGGATTTCAGAAGGAAATGCAAGAAAACCCATCACAGTTAGCTACAGGGTTAATTGTCCAGAAAAGAAAGGAACTAGATTTGTGTCCTGAAGTGTGAGATTGCAGATCTTTTAGAAACATGTCTTAAACATGCGACTACAATTTACATTCTTTTTGTGTCTGTCCTCTTTACAGCATGTGCCTTCTGTATTGAGGATTCCCAGTGGGCTTGTTTTGCATTTCACTCAACTTTCTCTTACTTTTGTCTTATGAGGCAAGGGGATCAGAAATGTCTGCCTTATTTCCCTCTTCTCTAAACCATCCCCGCCTCTCACAAGAGAGTGGAAAATAGTAGCTAGGGTCCTTCCGTAGAAGCCTGGAGGACGGTACCTAGTGATGAAGTCATATGTGTGCCAGAATGAGTGCCCCTGCCAGTGATGCTGGACTGCACCTCTCTGTGTGTGTGTTCCCAGATTGTCGTGAAGAAAAGTTCCCTTGCACACGCTTGTACTCTGTTCACAAACCAGTAAAGCAGTGTATCAGCTACCTCTGTGTTACAAGGTAAGAAACCAGCAGTCCCTAAGAAAAGCCCTAAAACCTCGCCAGAAATGGCACGTCCAGTTCAGCAATTGTTTCCTTTGAAGACTAGAGGTTCCCTCAGGGAACCAGCTGGTAGGATGCATCCTATCCTCAGAGTGTCCTTTTAGGGTGACTAATTAAAACAGGACAATAACTATTATCTGTCGTGCCCTATATCATAATCCATATTTAAGGTATTTGGCCATTTCGTGGAGTCTTGACGAAGATTACTTTCCTATTGACAACAGCCTTGTTCTAGACTAACTAATCCTAAAAATTTAGGATTTGCCTCCTCATCAGTGAATATACGTGTTTATTGCCTGTATCCTTTTTTTGTTTCTTTGGGTCCCTGTGCCTTTCACTACTGTCCTTGGTGTGTTCCTGGTGATCCTTCAGTGTGCGTCGCATGTACATAATAAACAAGGAGGTGTGCTCTCGCATTGTCTGCAAGGAGAATGAGGTCATGCAAGGTGAGTGATAGCACAAGCTAACCTAGGAGAGTAGCTGCAGCCATCTGATACAGTCTCCAAGCTCCCTAATTACCCAACCCCAACCCATATGTAGTAGTTTCCCTGGACTTGCTTTGGGGGAGCTGTAATAGAGTGCAGCCTTGCATCCAGTGCGCATGCCATGAAAAACACTGGGAAGTAGATATAGTAATACCAAGAAGTATGACAGCTCTGCCTTCCTCGATCTTGATCATGCTCTACTACCCCCAGAAACACCCTTACTCAAAGTTGCATTCCTTTGAGGTTAAAGAGTAACTCAGTATTTCTATTCACAAATAGAAAAAGGATCCAGTCTAGATTTCTTATGCAGTCTTTGTTGCAGCAAAATACAAGTGATTTTAATATGTATTGTACATGAATAAAGCCAGAAGGAAATGAATAAAGCCTAAGGATTTGTTCACTTGCCTCGTGTATATAAGGATTCAGCAGTTCCAACAGTTTCTGTAGATGCAGTGAAGGATGTACCTCTAACTGTTCTGGTGGTGAAGAATTTGAAGGAAGCTTTGATTATCTGTCAACCTGTGTGTCTGCTATGTCTTCAGATGAGATCTGTCGCCAGCTGGCTGGCCTTCCTTCTCGACGTCTCCGCCGATCTGGGCAACCCCTGCATCTCCCTTGCAGACAACTCCTGGAACAGCAGCAGCGCAGAAGGCCTGATGCTCTGTGAGCTGCCAACAGTAGGAGAGAAAAAGGAAGGGAGAGAAGAGAAATCATCATCTACTACCTACAACCCAAGACAAGTCCTTCTTGTTTGTGATTTCCCTACCATTTCCTTGCTTCTCTGCCTTCCCCCACATCCTCTTCTTCAGGTGCTACAGTACACAGAGTCCCCTCTCTGCTAGTCTGTTCATGGTGGCTGTTGTCATCTTCTAAATCTGTTGCTGAGGATGTGGGATGCTCTCCCCTCTTTTCTCTCAAACTCTGTTTGGCAGGCCATGAACTGTTTATTTCCCAGAGGTCCTTATAAATGTGCTGCATCTTCTCTTGCTTTGCCCCTGCTGAGAGACAGATGTGGGTACAGGATATAGTCTTCTCCAGCAGTACAGGTGCCCTAAGCTGTGTCTCACGTGGAGGAGTGTAAACCTTTATGCCCTAGGACTCCCGGCCTAGGTTTCTTGCATGGTGTCAGTGTGAGTTCGGATATGGTTAGTCAGCCTGAGCCTCTCCGGTCCTCCTGAGCCACTGAGTTTGCTGTGTGGTAGCACAGCCTCCTCCTGTTTCTGCCGGCCTCAGAGAAGTGACAGAACTGGGACATGAGCTGTCCTCAACCCAAGGCAAACCTCATTGTCCCTGTATGGCAGCAGATCATTTATAACTACCTCTGGGAAGTTCTTTGTCTCAAGTCCATTGCCTCCCTCACACACAACTGCTACTAAAAGGAAGAATTCCGGATTTAGTATGGCATTATCTTTTTTCAAGAAGATTATGTTAGAATAGAGTGCTGCCTCTTCCTCTCCCCCATTCTGTCCCTCCCTTTCCATTGAAATCTCTCAATGCCCATTCCAGGCAACTTCCAGGGAGCAGTAAGTAGGGCTGCCTCCGCTCCTATAGCCCAAGAGAGCCCATGAAGAACCTCTGTGTCCTCACAGTACTGGGAACTTGCAATGAATTAGCTTGTCCTGGTGACTTGTCTTGGTCTGGCTACCTCCACACCCTCCAATTGCTGAGCCTGCTTTCAATAGCTCCACTTGAGTTCCTACCTCCTGATCTGGGAGTGCCGGCACAAAGCAGAAAGGAGTCACAAATTGGAATGGGATGTGGGAGAATTGTTATCTGGGATCCCTGGGTTTTCCAGCAGGTTCTCAGGCTGTGCTGACCTGCACAGAGCCAGGTGCTGGTGGGGAGGTAAATGTATCTGCAGGTGTAAGTGCTTATAGAGGCAGGCCAACCTGGGGAAAAGAATTCACTCTGGTAGCATGGGATGTCTGTGGTCTGCTCGAGAACTTTGTTTTCCAGATATATTGAGAACATTTCCAGGTACATGGGCAGCTTTCACTATGAGACGGGGTAGGGTAAGTGGGGAAGAGCAGTGTGAAGTGTATTAATCACTCTATGTGACTCTTAGTGGCATGATTCTGTGGGGCACTGGAGCTGAGCAGCTTAGCTCACTGCAGCAGATGATCAGCAAGACCCTGTCTCTAGGATCTCTAAGCATTGTTCCCAACTAAGAGAAAGCCAGTTTGCTAGAGTAGCCATTCACCCCCATCACATAACGTACTCAGCTGCTGAACTGAGTACCATTCAGCCTTGCAGGAGCACTGGTCTGCTGCACAGGGCCAGGGTCACGCAATATAGGGGACAATTTGCTGCACAGAGGCAGATGTCTGAAAAAAAGAGCAAAACAATTAAGGTAAGAACCTCTCTCCAGGACTCAGATTTCTGCTATATGCAGCAAGAAGCTGGTGACATCTTCTGTGTAGGGGAAGACACCCTGTGCAGACACAGATTTGTTCCATATAAGGTCAAAATTGGCCACAGATGGGCTAAATCTCTCTGTATTAATCCAGTATACAGGAAAAAGAATTCCAGGTTATGCGGTGAGTGGAATTTCATCCTATACATAGGGGCACCATGCCCCTGCATAGAGGATGATGCTCCTCTTGAGTACTCGAGGCTCATGAGACTAGGAATAGAGGAGAAATTTCTCTGTACTGAGAATATGCACGTTTTTGTAGAGAGGAGGGCAGTGAGAGCTTGATCTCAAAGACATTCAAGCCACTGGCAGCCACTGACTTCTATGGTGGGGTGCCTGTGGAATTTGCCTGTGTGGAGGAAGGTAGGATGGAAATGAGATGTTAGAGGGAGCTCTTGGACATCAGATTAGGCTGAGTCTCCACTCTGTATTTAGAGTTGAATGTAAGCTGATATAGATATATAACTGTATAACATAGCTACTGTACAGTATATAGAGATTTAACATTCATACAGTTTGGGGAATGGTTAGAAGTCTTTCTGTTGCTTGCTTTCAGCAGGGACAGGAAGAGGTGTTCCTTTCCAGGAGAACACTGTTTTAATGCTAGAGTCCATATAATGCACACAAAAATATTAAAAGAAAATTTATTTCCTGTTATTCTTGGCAACTCTCATGTGTTTGGGTTTATTTGTCTCTAGCTGTATTTCCTCCAGATTTGTGGGCAGACTTGACTCCACCCAAAATCTGTCATTTGGACCTCTTTACTCAGCATTTTTTTTCCATGGATAGCTGGGCTAGATTTTCCTGACAGTTGATAGCTGCTGAGCACAGGAATAACTCCTCCCAGCCCATGAGATTTGTACTGAGAACACATCTTCTCACTACATGTGCCATGACTTGCTGGTGGAGAATTACCACCTCCAAGTAAAATGGTAAGGTGGCTGAAATAAGAGAAGAGCTGTGATAAATCATCTCATAACCAAAGGAGAATTTGTTCGCTAGAGCCATTTAACTCAGTGATGGGAATAACTGAAAGACTACATTAAAAATTACACATCTAGGTCAAAAGGATTAGGAAAACTTCTTTTTCATTGAATTTCTGACTTTTGCATAGATTCATCAGGCACTGACTGTACATTTGTACTTTGGTCAAAAAGATGGAGCACTCGCAGCATGGGAGACTCGAGGCAGTGTCTTCATGTGCAAGCAGTCAAGTCTGCATTTAGATGGTATTTCTAGAACAAAAGTGGCCGTGGCCCAAATTACACATTGAACTGCCTCTGACAGTACCCCATTGTTCTTCAGGACTAAACCACACAATGCAGGTTATTGCACAACACTATCCCCTGGAATCAATGCTCCTTCTTGGCTAACACTGCAGCATCCCTGTCTCGGACCATTATAATGAAAACAGCCTCAGCCCCAGGGACTGTCAATGTTGCTCCCGTCTACAGAGGCCTGACCTGCTCTGACTCATGAGCTCTTGGCCTTTGCAGTCTCGCTCTATCAGCTTGTTCCACCAACTGTGTGAGCAGATTATGACATACACCATTGACTTTTTGTAATTCAGTTTATTCTTCCCTTTCATTACAGTACTGGAGTCTGCAGACAGGCTTCCCCATCTTCATTAGCACTTATCCCATACACAGATTTATCTCCCCTGCCATTCCAACCTGAATTGTCATGGTGCTGTGTTACTCATCTCTGGATGTTGCCTTCTCTTGGAAGCTAGGGAAATGGTTTTAAATATAGCTCCAGCTAGTTCTCTTTCTCATGAAGTTGGACTAGCTGGAGTCCCATTTTAGAAGCATGATCTAGAGTTTGTGGCTGATTCTCATAAACTCTTCTGACCTGGAGCGGGAGTTAGATGGCCTGCAGTCACTTCCCATACAATGGTTCTTCTCGCTCATTTTGCTGTTGCAGCTCCAGAGTACTGGTCAGTGTTGCTAGTTTGAAGGCTGCAGTTTCAAGGCTGGTGCTCTGATGCATGGTCCCCAGTTTGAAGTGGTACCTCCCTTTGCTGGGCATATGGAGCTGGAGCTCCCAGCAAGGGAAGGTGGCCACACCGAGGGCTTTCTGCTGCACCTGGAAAGCAAGGGTTGTTCTACCTTCCCACCTCTCCTTCTCCTCTTTGTTCTCTGCCTCTGCTTTCGTCATCTCTCCTCTTTCTTCTCTGTTCATATATTCATCTTGCAGCACGAAACATGGCAAGGAGGACGGTGGGGCGGCAGGAAGGGTGCCTGAGGTGACACACGGCATTGCCAAGTGGGGCTGGGGGCTGTGCTTAGCCCACACCAGCTCTCCTTTTCTCTTGCCCTCCAGTTCTCATGCGCTGTGGCTCCCTCAGCTGCTAAGCTCAGGATTTTATGCAGGGAAGGACGTGCCAGTCAGAGCAGGAAGTGGAGAATGGCACCTCAGGTCAACTCATGCACTGTGGGAACAGCAACCGCGTGTCTTGAGGTGGCAGCCCCTGGTTGCAGTAGCAAGGTGAGGAGGATGGGGAATGCTGCTGGAAAGCAGGGGGAGGCCATTGGAAGCAGCTGCCAAGTTGCCTGGAAGCTCCATGTTGCCTGGATCTTGTCCACAAGAACCCACAGCCTGAACGAAGTGTGTTGTCATCAGGCCTTTCAGCTTGGAGGTGGATCCCTCAAGAGCATACTGCTGGTGCAGTGGGGGCTTGTCCTTTTGTCCTTCACAAGGGGGAGCAGTGCTTGCAACCCATCCAGAAAGAGCACCTCTATCACATAAAGAATAGCTAGGTTGAAACCAAAAGGGATTTTAGTTTAAAATTTTTTAAAAGTTGTTTTTTTTAAAAAAAAAATATTTTGAAGGTGCACAATCCCATAACACTTACTCTTGGTACTACATGGTCTGACATTGTTTGCCAGGGTACATTTGTCCAGTTGTGAATAGCCCCTTGACTGGGGCACACAAAATCTGAGTTCTATTTCTGCATCTCCTTTTCACCTCCTGCTCTTTGATCTTCAGCATATTGCTTTGTTTCTCTCTGTTCCCTGCCATTCTTAGCCCTTGTAATGTAGCAAGCTGGCATGAACTCCCACCAAATAGAAAGCTGGATTTTAGTCCATTAAAAAAAAGCTATAAAAAAAGCATGCGAAACATCATGAGTGAATTTGATTGTCTACTTTTGTTATTAGTGTAAATGATTTTTTCAAATAAAAATGTTTTCAGTAATATAAATTATATCAGTTAAAATGCAAGCCACATGTACTTGTTGCTACTATGTTGGAGTATAGAAAAAAAATGAATTGGTGAAAGTCATCAGCAGAGCAAAGCTCCATTTAATGAATAAATTCTCTTTCAGAATGCTGTTTGGGGCATTTTACTAAGATTGCAATTTCCATACAAATATAGCTCATCACAAAGGAGACATTAACAAAAAAAAAAGAGTAATAAATAAACATATGTAATTCATTGTGTCTAAATAATAAGTAATATGAGAACTCACCTGCTTAAATATAAGAATAAATGTGCATGAAGCTGTGCATTTTTAAAAATAAATGTCCTTATTGAGATAGTATACCTTCCCAGTTAAGATCATAGATAAAATTCTGTCAACAGTTAGCGAGCGGAGCTAACTTCAAAGCTCATCAGAGTGCTCAGAGCCTTCTCCAGCTGAATTTTGAAAAAGTTGGCAAGGATGGAGAACCCACAACCTGTTCCAGTGCTGCACCACACTTAAGATGGAGAATATTTTCCCGACGTCATATCAGAAATTCCTTTGTTGCAGCTTTCATCTGTTGCCTCTATTCTTTTTTGCTGTGCATGTCTGAGCAGACTCTGTTTCCATCTCTCCTACAATACTGTTGCAGGCGATTGAAGAAAATAGCAAGAAGAAACATTTAATTCATACAAAGCCTGAGTTTTATTGCAAACCAAGGAATTTTAATTATTACAATTAATTATCTTCCTTTGGGGAACCTATGTTAAAAAATGCAAAATGTGATGAAAATCAATGGTTCAATTAAAGGATTTACACTCCGTGTCCCTGAAGCAGGACACTTAGCCTGTGCTCATATAGCATCTATTGTGCACTACCTTCTCAGCTTAAGGCCACTTTCGCTTTCTCTGCCTTGGGTTTGGCAGCCTTGGGTTTCACAGTTTTGCCTTTAGCTGGATCTTTGCCTTTTTTGGTCTGTCAGCTTTTATATTGTCTAAGCTCTTGATTGCTTTCTTGGCCATGGTGGCCGCCAGTTTCTTGGCTTTCCTTCACTACCACAGCTAATCTGGGCTTCTTGGCAGTGCCAGTCAAGGGTCAGGTGGTTCTTGGCCTTTGCCGCCTTCTTGGCATCTTCCTCTTGGCTTATTGTTGAGTTTAAAGGAGCTAGAAGTACCAAGTCCTCTTGTGCTGCCCTTGTCCAGGCTCCTGAGCCCCAGCCTGGTACGGCTGTTGTCCTTCTGTACCACGTAGATTTCAGTGGTGAGAGAAAGTTCTTCTGTGCTTCTTGGAGACAACCAGCACCTTCATAATCAGCCCTTCTGGAGGCTGGGGACTTGCAGGATTTGGATCCTTCTGCCACCTTCTCTGGTGTCTTAGCCAATGCCTTAGAAGCTGGAGCAGCAGTGGCACATGCAGCAGCAGCAATTGCTTCAAACATGATAGCCAGCACAGCCTACCAACGTGACGTCTTGACCAAGGTTTTGGTTTCACACTGATGCACGTGTCAGCATGCCGCCTTTTGTATGGGGTGCCTTGTACCTACAAAGCCTTTCCATGCTGAAGGCATTCCTGTGGGGCTTACTGCTCTGGCTGTTCCCTTGTAGCAGCAGTCAGATGGTATTAGAACACTCACACTAGAAAATGCTTACACCTGACTATGTCTCTTGCCTAGGTCTCAAATAGCACAGACCACCTGGAGCAAGCTGTTTTGGCCATTATTATGGATTAGCAAATGAAACCTGTTTTCTACCACATCCTAGACTTAGCCACCAGCCCAGTCCTTGCTGTGGAGTAAGGGTTCCAAAGAGTTTCTTTTCTGCCTGGTGCAGTGTGAATGTAGTCGGAGACTCTCCACACCATGGTCACGAGGAATTTTCTCATCAGCTCTGCTTGAGCCTGGCACCATCATTACACCATTTCTGTTGGCTCCATTGTCCATCAGCTGGTATCTTTGTAGTTTCCCTTTGGTTTAGTTTAGGAAAGGCATCTGAACTCTTCATAGACTCTGCAAGCCCCTTTGCCATTTCTGTTCCCTGAGAGTCCCCAGGGGCACTGTTCAGGGTAGATTTTTGCCTCTGATCTGTGAGCTTTTTTGGTCTCGTCACCAGTTTTCCAAATTGGGATGGGAGTAAGCTAGCCATCTGAAAGTAAATGTGCCTGTGCCCTGCCCTACTTGTACCTGCACAGAAATGATAGAAGAGATGAGTGGGCGTGGTGTCCCCTTGTTAAGTACAGACTGGGCAAAGGGAAATTAACTGGTTGTGCATGTGAAGGCAAGAGCTGTATATTTTAGTGAGATATATTTGTTTTGGGGACACATCTGAGTGGGAAGCAGAAGCAATGCTACAAGCATTGTCTAAAACCAATGGGCACCAGTGAATTAAAATTTCTGATAAAAGTAATTCATCATCAGTAGTTTCCCCTTCAGCTTCTTCCTCTTCTTTCTCTCCTCTGCTTTCCAGGAGCTTCCACCACCCTTTTCATCCAAGCAGAACCCATGCTTTTGGCTGGAACATGAAAGGGTATTTTTAAACTCCATGAAATTAGCTGGGAAGTTCTCAGACTCTTCGATACCTTCCCCTGGCCGGGCAGCTAGCTCAAGTGTGTCACAAGTCTGACCTCGCTGCTTACAGCAGAAACTTGGGAGCCTCCCATGCAGTCATGGCTAAAGAAATAACTGATGCTAACAGCACAGCCAGGCATGGCAGTGCACTAGCAAGGAAGGAAGACAGTAGAGATACCGCAGGATAGGAGGAGATCCTCATCATGCAATAAGAATCACTTTTCACCCCCTTCTCCCTCACTTCAGCGGCCTCAGGATGGGCCTCCCATTCCACCCCCCCTGTCAAGAGCACTGGGCCCCTGGAAGAGGATCAGGGTGTCAGGGGCAGACCCTAATTCTACTGTCTAACACTTTGGTGTTACGGAGTAGAGGTTAGTGGTGGCATCCCACAAACCTCCTGGATGTGGCCAGTGATGAGAGCATAGGAACAGCTTTGAACTTTTGGGGCAAGGAAGACAAGAAGTAGCAAGGCTATCCTGAAACTTCTGAAAATGCTTGCTTTGTTGATAGGAAAACTTTGTAAGATGCAAGAACACTGCTCATGAGGACCTCCAGCCAAGGAAAGCTTGTACAACTGCAGAGAACTCAATGCATGACTGCGAGCCAAGGAACATGCAATATGGTCTTTAGTGAGCTCCTAAGCACTTCTGTCCCAGCCTCTCCAGCAAAGGACTTCTCCAAAGACAACAGGGAAATTAAAATCAGGATTTACCATCCAGGCCCCAGGTGCAAGCTCTTTTTGCACTGAGTAGCATGAGCTGCAGCAACTGCACAAACAAGAGCTAATAACAGGCGACTTTGGTCTGTGAAACCATAACCACAGCTAGAAGGTGAGTTTCATTGTGAAAACTGCGGTGCAAAACTGGGTTTCTCCCCATGACTAGCAGATGATTGCAGAGATACAGAGCTAGTGACTTCCATTAAGGAGGGGCAGATGTGATTGGGAGCAGGGTCTGGGGTGCCCAGACCAGCGGGCTGAGGTTTAGGAGATGGAGGAACACTGGAACACAGCCTGAAGCTCCCTGTGCAAAAAGAGGGTGTTCTCCAGGTCTGCGCAGCATGGAGCCAGAAGCCAAGTCAGATGGGCAGGGTGTGCTGGAGGCTGGAGCTGCATGCACTGCTATGGGAAGCAGCAAGGTGCAAGCAGCTCTGGTGGGTACTTCCCCACCCCCAGCTCTCAGCATGGGGAAGGCGCATTCTGCTTTGATCACAAACTGTGTTTTTCTTAGTGTAAATAAGATAAGCTACCAACCATGCCATGGCCCAAGGCTAGAGAAGATGCTTGAGGACATTTTGTGCAAGTACTTGGACTTTGGTCACATTTCTTACCTGCATTCATGACGGGGAAGGCATTCACTAGGTCTCAAACTTCTCAACCCAACCCAGCCCCTTTCCTCCCTTCTTGCTGGAGACCCCAGCAGGTTTCAGTCACTGGTAGCAAGGGGTTCAACTGCTGCTGCCTGGAGACATAGTGGGGGGAATTAACACAGGCAGGGAGAGAAAAAATTGTGGGGTCACAGAGACAGGATTAAGGGTCATTAGTTTCTCTAAGGAGCCCCAGGCTGGGCTAGCAGAGAGCTTCAGGCCACGAATGAGAGGCCCTCACAGGACTGCGGTTGAAAAATGTGTACTCAGTTCAATAGTTTCGCCCTCATTTGCCTCATCCTCTAGCACCAAAACAAGCTCAACAGTGGAATAAAATAAACCATGAGTCAAGTCTCCAGGTAAAGGTTTTGCAGTGCAAGCCTGGAAAGCTAAATTACTAGTAAAATGCATAATAACGTATAATCTTAGTGCACACTTAGCAACCAGATGCCCTTAATTCTGCATCAGTGGCATCATCTACAATCCTGCAGCATGCAGCAGTCCAGGCAGCACAGTGCAGGTGTCCAGGTTGCATAAACCCACCCTCCCAGCAGCACTCCCACACATCCTGAACTCCTGCCTTCTCTCCTTTCCACTTCCCTCTCACGACCTGGAATCCCTGTTCTCGTCCATCGTTAGATGCAGCCTCAGTGACACTCACCTCACAGTGTTTTAGATTTGCGTTTGCAACCTCCCCACCACACACCTCCCTCCTGGTGATGTCCACCCCAGGCAGACCTAATGCACGTCCTCACAGCCTTCATACATCTCCGTGGTGCTGTGTATTCTGCACCACGAAAGGCAGTGCTTTGTCATGCAACTACTGAAACCTTCTCCCCCTGCATGGCATCCACAGCTGCGTCACAAGATGAGTTGGCAGCTCTAGGGACAAGGTCCTTTGCCCCATGTCCTAGACAGCAAGCTGCCTTTACATCTAGTGTGGATTTTTTTTACATCCAGGACTGGAGTAATGAGAGTGGTCTGCCTGGCAGAGGTGCCTGAGCAAGTGTGTTACCCATGTGTTGGGTCTGTCATTCAAAATGGGGTGATGAATCTTTGTGGAATGAACACAGAATATAATGTAATGTGCTTATAATAAATAAATGCTTTAAGATATGCTTAATACATGCTTATGTTAAATAAGCATATCACATTATATGTGCTTATAATAAATAAGCACATCAGCTTATTTATTTGCCTGTGTCTAACTGCAAGGAACGCTACTGTTCCCCGGCTTGAGGTCTCTGTGCAAGTCAGTGCCCGTGGTGCATCAGCACTTGTTGAGCAGAGAAAGTTTTTCTACTTGAGGTTTTTGCTTGAGGCGAGGGGAAGCAGGTGTCTGCATTTCTTGTGTTCAGCACAAGAACCAGCCAACTGGTGATGTTGGCGCTTGTTTCAAAATGCAATTTCTGAGCAAAGGGTGAATGGAAAAAATAAATATGTATTTATATCAGTACACACCAACACATGACTTCCTGTTGACTAAACAAGCAACCTTTCCTCTGCTTTGGGGCTAGGTAATTACTTTTAATTATTCACCACATTTTTGCTCTCTGATTTCTTAGCAGCTTGGTTTCTGAATCTTTAGTAACAGTAATGGTGATATTCCTCTTCCTCCCCAACATGGCTTTTCAGCCTGCTGTTATTTGTTATTCTCACTTCAAGACAGGGAATAGAGGCCCAAGCATGAGAAGTCTGAAGGGACGCTAGAACATCCTTCTGTGATCCTGATAAGCTGGAGCAGTGTCTTTTGCTAGATAACACTCCAAAAACATCAGCACAGGGACCCTTCCTAGCCTTCCCAACTAGCCTTTAACTTTAACTTACCCAGGCTTTGATCAGAAACAGATGAAGTCATCTTCAGTAAAATTGTTTTTCTCTCCCACCCCCCAGTCCCTTCTCCAGATAAGTTTGCATTGAGCAGAAAGGAAGGAAAGCAGAGTGTTCAGCATTGCTTCTCGTGTATTAGCTCCCAGCCAAAAGGGTCCCACCATACATTAAAGATTTGGCAATTTACAGCCAGGGAGGAAGCTGGAGTAGCAGCTAGATCAGGCATCAACAACCTTTCCACGGTTTTCCAAACTATTTTCTTTTTAACCAGAGCAGAGGTAACATCTCCTAATGAGCAAGATCTTGCTTTGGCAAGAGACTGCAGCTCCTGCTTTAGGCAGAACTACATAGGAGCTGAGGGTTCCTCTCGAGATGTCACCCCAGACTTGCTCTGAGACACTAAACACACATCCACACCAACACGTTTCTGCCCCGGGGATTAGAGCTAGAGGCAGAGAACTGCTGCCACCGACTTTTTGCAGTTGCACCTGCAGTGTGAGGGAAGTTACTGGTCTAAATGAAGGGCATTAGAAAGCTTACATCAGTATTTAGACCTAAGAGCCTTGCCGAAGTGTGACATAAATACAGTTCATCTGTTCATTCATTCGTTCTTTCTTTCTTTTTTATCTCTGTGGAGAGCAAAGAGGCTCTCAACATTTAGGGAAAAGAGCTGATGTTTTAAACATGGAGGAATGAATTCCACTTACAGGCAGGACCAGAGAAAGGATCTAGTTAAACATTTTATGACATTTGACATGTTAAACCTTTGTGAAAATCATTATACACAAATTTAATTTATGGGGAAGACCAGGCTGGCCATGAAGATATTTCTTGACTCCTTTCAGAGCAGAAAATGTTATGTAAAATTTTCTGCAAGCTTTTGGCTGTGGAAATTAGGAGCCAGAACAAGAATAAAAGTGAAGCTACCTTAATTTATCTGATGAAACACAAACAGTTGTGATGTCTAAGAAGCAGATTTCCAAGGGTGTGTTGCTATTTTTTTCTTTTTAATGTTCTGTGTAACAAACATCCTCCTTGCATTATTAAAAGAAAAAAACGGTATGAAAGGGGGAAAAAATGACTCTTGGTCTGACCTAGGAGATTTGTCACAAGGTGCTGCTAGGGCAAAGGCTGAAAGGGGTCAGCTGTTTCATTAGCAGGAGCGTCCTCTTTGACACTCTCAGGGATTCACAAGGATTGCAGCCTCTTCTAGCTTTGGCCAAAAGCTAGGAGCCAGATCCTCAAAGAGGGTAATTGCCACAACTCTTGAGACCAATGCAGCTGCCAAAACGTGGATTGGTTGCGTGTGTGCCCTACCCAGACATTTCCCCAAGGAGCAGGACAGCCCAGCCCTGGATGTCCCAAGAGTGTTTCTCCTTTTCCTGAAGTGTGCCATGCCAGCCGCTCTCAAAAACAACCACTCTCAAAGTGCTGGGCTAGAAGGTCATCTGCTCTGTTCTGGCAACTCTTCTCTCCTTTTCATGTTTTTGCATATACTGGTTTCACACAGTCCTAGCGTGCTGAAAGCCAGTAAAATTAATAAGGAAAGTAAATCAAGCGGAGAAAAAACTAAGAACTACCCTAGCATGAGGTAAACAAAAGCCCTGTTTCTCAGCTGTAGCACTGATCATGCCCCAGTTGAGGAATAAACAGAGCAGAATATCCCCTGGCTGCCTCCTCAGCACCCTGCCCGGCCAAAGCGGCTGCCCTGTCCCTTGTCCTTCAGCCCTGCAGAGGGGATGGGTGCCTGGGCCGGTGCTGTGGGGCCGTGGTGGAGCAGACCCTGGGAGGCAGGGAGCCGTGCTGGAGGAGCGAAGAGTGTGCATCCTGAGTGTGAACCCGGGCATGACAGCATGCAACTGCACGCCTGCTGGGTGCAGCCATCAGGCAGAGGGTCTCAGCAGCCACCCTGCCGCCAGCAGATCGCAGCACTGGTGCCACCTGGAACAGCAGGATCTGGCCCTGATTCATTCCCCACCGGTGCTTTATGTACAGCTTTGCAATGCAGGTCCACCACTGCTCCTGGTGTGTTGACGCAGCTCAGGCGCCCACAGCCATGTTCAGGTGCCAAAGTGGGGCCAGGCACTCCCCATCAAACCCTGGGCTCTCTCCGGAGCTGGGTTCCTCTCACTCTCCTCTTCAGCTTCAGTGTTGCCCCATGCTGCCAAGAAGCTGCCGGGCCTTTCAGGGGGACATGGAGGGGGGGGGAAGCCTGCCAACAATTTGGTGATCCCTGAGCTCCTTCCAGCCACGTGGCTGCAGGGTGCTGCGCAGAGCTCCCTCCGCACTGGGGCAGGGCACGGTCACCATCTTCATGGCACAGCTGCATGACCTGAGGCCCAGAGGGATAGTGTGGTTTTGCCCACATTCACGTTAGTGGTACACAAGCTCCCAGGCCCCCCTCTAACCACTAGACAATGCTTCCTGCCTCATTATGTTATTGATATTAATTCAGAATAATTTTGCAGGCAGCGAGGGCCCAATGGGGAGTGCAGTGGAGGGAGGCAACCAATGGGTGCTGAGCATCTTTCAGAACTGATGCCCCTTCGCATCTCAACCCTTTGCTCTTCAGCTCCTGCAGCTCCAGAGACCTTTCAACTCCTCCCTCAACCACACCCCGATGAAAGCCAGACAGGGGTAGATGGGGGTGAATGGGGAGGGGACACACAGGGCAGTCCACGTTTCTGTACATCAAGTCAGAGGGCTGCACAGACGGAGCCTGCAAGACAACCTCCCTGCAATCTCATCACCTGAGAGAGACCCTTGCTGTCATGGACAGGTAAAATGAGTGCCTCCAGTTTCTTGCTCATCTAAGAACCAAGGGTCTTTGTCTTAGAATTAACCTGCACTCTGTTTGGTGCTCACCGTCCCTTTTTCTCCGTCTGACTCAGTCATCTAACTCCCCACCCCGTCCTGCTCTTGCACCTTGCATCTCTGTGTCTCCATCATTCTTTCTCTTTGACTATCTGCCACCCTGTACTCTTTTCCCTTTCTGTCATTTCTCTTTCTCATGACTATTCTCTGTTCCTTTTCATACTTTTGCTTTTCTAGAAACAAAAAACATAACAGAAAGGTGAACATTCAGATGTCATCCACTGCTTAAGCACCTCAATCCCTGCCCACTCTTCTCTCCTTATCCACTTACTCTTTCTCTTGCACCAGATTTCTGTCTTACTCTGTTTCTGCTCCTCACACCCTTGTGCTCATAAGTGCAGACTGTTCCAGCATTGGATTTCTCTACTTGCACTGTGATTACTCCGCAAGCTAATTATCACTAATCACTCTCCACAACTGCATATCATTCACACACTCAAGGGCCTTCACTCTGACTTGAGGATTGGCTTCATGAATCTTTATTTGAGGAGAAGGTCTCTGTTCAATCTACTCCTTCAGTGCCTTGTATAATCACAGCTCCTGTGTCCTTGCTGCTTTCCCTTGAGCTATGCTATAGCTATAGGAGTTGCACATGTATTCAGCAGTTTGTACCTAACTGCACATCTGCTCAGTTGCTCCCCACAACATCTGTTCATTCATTATTCTTCATCTTGTACCAGCCACGTTCTGAAATCCTCCCTCACAAAAAAACCCTGGGACGGTGAACTCCAGAGAGAAGGGAAAACAGGAACTGTTATTCAAAATTGTCTTCACTTTGTTCTGACACTGAAAAATAACCCAAGTGATCATAATTTTCTTTTTCTGGGTTTTGGGGTCATTTCTTGTTCTTCACCCTTACTTGCATCCACATGCTGCTCCACGGGGCAAAACCATTTAATAGAGAAAAATGGGAAGAAGTGAGAAAAGGAACAGTTAGAAGAAGAATCAGAAACATTTTGAAAGCAAATGTTTTTGCCCAAGACTTCACAAAAAAAGGAAAATGGAAAGCATGTTTTCCCTAAAGTTTGTAAAGTGTTGAAAAGCATTTTTCTATGTGGGCTTTGATGAAACATCATGATAATTGTCACTGTTTTTCACCTGGCTTATATGGTTCTTCAAGAAGCGATTTCATTTTTCACAATTCCTCTGCTCTGTTTTCTGCTGTCATGGCACAGCCCAGGTAAGAGCTTTCCAAGCCTCTGGCCTATCGTACCTGCTCATTTCCCGTGCGATTCTCTGGGCTATCCTCTCTGCACAACCTGAAGATCTGGCACACATATAAGGGGTGTCCCCTCTCCAGCACCTCTGTTACGGGGGAGAGCCTTCCCCGCATCCCTGCAATAACACACATCTAAGAGGGAGAAGCCTGAGGTGAACCCCTGGATGACAGTTTTGTGACGGGACGAACATATGCGTTGTGTGTGTTAGGGAATATACATACATATTCAGAAGTGTTTGTACAAAGGCAGGGAAATAGGGTGAATCTAAGGTGGTAGGAAGTGGGGTGGCTCTAAGTGTGAGAAATAAATCAAGACTGATGACGAAGAACATACAGTAGGTATGGGAAACATGCATCCAGCAGGAACTGCCAGAGAAAGGGGCGATCAAATGCAGTGGAATCAGTTTGTGTTCTACTCCTGACACAACCTGCAAGCCCAGCAGAGCAGGACTGCAGCAGTGCTTATGGGACAGACCTCCAAGAACTGCCTGAGGTTGTTGTTGGGCTGAATAAAATGCTTAGTAGGAATGCTTTTCCCTCTGAGTGTTTGCAGGACTGCAGAGCCTTGTCTTCTCTACGGACTTTCTCCTAGCAGGAGACGTGCCACAACTGCCAGGGGATCTACTTCTCTAGGAGCATGTATGTCTTTATAAAGAGTGGCATAACTGAGTATGTGTGTGCTCGCTCTTTCTGTGCGAGCAGGACAGGTATTTTTTTTGCACTGCAGGCTGAGGGTGACACAGCAGGAAAGAGGATGTGTGCGGGTGGCTTGCCTATCTGTAGGACAATCAGAGTAGCAAGGGTGCTTGTGGGAAGAGTGTGCCTCTGGCAGAGATGCAGTGTGAGGTGCAATAGGGAGTGCTACAGGAGTGCACTAGGTAGCAAAAGGCAAGAGGATGTGCATGACTATACGACTGAGTCCTGAGTACCTGTGGTGCGGTGGCCATGTGTGAGGGTGCATGATGGACAGAAGCTCCTGGAGGAGCAGAGAGGATGCCACTGTTAGCTGGAGATTAAGTGCTCTGCAGTGCTCAGGCTTTATGGTGACATTAGCAAACAGATGAAGGGTGTTTGTATAAAAAACTTTTCCTTGCTCAGACTCTGAGATTTAAATCAGATTTAAATTCCTAACAAACCCTAATTCCTCTTTCCTACACCTCACTGAAGACACCCCAGAAAACCCAGCTCAGTATCACTTAAACTGACTCCATCTCCCTGCTGAACACCAGCCTATCAGAGGGAAAAGATGACAAAGGATGTGATTATTTTTAACCCATTCACTTCTGTTTTGCATTGCTGTGGGGGAGGTGAGTATCTCACCTCAATGAACACAGCTGTTCTCAGCTGCCTATGTACCTCCACTTGGCAGTGAGGCTGTTATGACTACCTTACCCTCCCCATGCTCCTGCTGCCTCTCCCCAGCGGGATCCGTGGGCATGGGAGCAGGCCCCCACCAATCTCAATGTTTGTCTAATGTGGGAATGGTACTTGTGCTTGCAGAGCTGTTGGCATGCCTACCCCATTATGTATTCGGTCAGCTAGTGTATGGCACCTTACCCGAGCCCCTAGCCCTGCACACTTTCAACCGTGCTCTTCTTTTGGGCAATGCTAGGAAGAAAGTCTGTCCAGTCTTCTCTAAAGAAGCTCTAATTTGATTCACCCCTTGCCCCAGTGGCTTTTCAGGGTTTCATACAATAAAAATAATATTTCTTCATGACTGAACTCCAGACTCTCTCATCTTCCCAGTTCTTCTCAGATGCCTTCATCCTTCTCCCTCATTGGCATCCATCTTTTGGATATTTGCAGATATTTTCACACTCTACCCAGCCATAGTTGCTGTTTGACTAATCACTACTAATTCACTTACTGTTTCCACTCACAAGGTCACCTGCTTCATCCCCACAGTCAAGTCTGCACCCTTTCCCTAACACATCGCATGCAAATTACCAGTGCTCATCTTGTACTGAGAGGCCTGGACATGAGTAGGATATTTCTGGGGCTAAGCCCTCAACAAAGACATGGCCAGCTGCTGGCTCCAGGGTGGGGCTAATGTAAATTCTCTCTTGGCTTCTCCTGCAGCCTCCTGATGAAGAGGAAACTCTTCCTCTACAACTTCAAGAACCTGCGCTGGGCCAAGGGCCGGCGTGAAACCTACCTCTGCTATGTTGTAAAGCGCCGTGACAGTGCTACATCATGCTCCCTGGACTTCGGATACCTGCGCAATAAGGTATGGGAACACCTTGGCATCCTGTTCTTACATCCATGCTGAGGTGCATGCAGCTCCAGTTTGCCTGGGGCAGCAGGGAACGGAGGGCTGAGGCAGCAACACAGTACTGGCACACGTGTCCACGAGCATGGACACTGCACTGGTACATACTGGTTCAGGGGTGCAGCCTCCAGGTAAACCTGTACTTTATGCCACTCTCTGTAGCATAAAGTGTGTTACCAGCAAGACATCCCGACTTCCTGCTACTTTACCAGTCTACCTACCTACCTTTCTGCTTAGCAACCACCCGTTCCTCTTGTACGTCCCTACACATCAGTGTGGTCCTGTGCTTTCCTAGCCAGTCTTCTGCTTACATACTGCTGTGCCTTCTCCCTCTGCATGCTGACCCTAGGACCTACCCCCCCCAACTTATTTCTCCTCTCCTCACACCCCATCCAGCTCACACCTCCCTCCTCACCCCTCTTACACCCCACTCCCCCTGCCCCACCTCACGCCTTGCCCCTCTCCCTCTTTCACGAAGATGGGCTGTCACGTGGAGGTGCTCTTCCTGCGCTATATCTCAGCCTGGGACCTGGACCCGGGCCGCTGCTACCGTATCACCTGGTTCACATCCTGGAGCCCCTGTTACGACTGCGCCCGGCATGTGGCCAACTTCCTGCGTGCCTATCCCAACCTGACCCTCCGCATCTTCACGGCCCGCCTCTACTTCTGTGAGGACCGCAAGGCAGAGCCTGAGGGGCTGAGGCGCCTGCACAGGGCTGGGGCCCAAATTGCCATCATGACCTTCAAAGGTGAGATGTGCAGGCAAGAAAGAGATGATGGAAAGCTAGGGGGGGTTAGGGAGACCCAGGAGGGCGGGAGAAGCTAGGATGAGGAGCCAGAGAAGATGATGGCAGGATGTGATGATGTAGTGATCCTAGGAGAGGTCAGTGTCCTCTCTGGGGCAGTCCTGAGCACTCTGTAACTCCCCTGTGCCTCCCACAGATTACTTCTACTGCTGGAACACGTTTGTTGAGAACAGGGAAAAGACATTCAAAGCCTGGGAAGGGCTGCATGAAAACTCTGTCCATCTGTCCAGGAAACTTCGACGGATCCTCCTGGTGAGGGCTAATTCCCCTTCACTTCCAGTGCCTCCTACCCTCAGCTTCTTCCTCTCTTCCTCCACTATAGTTCCTGTCTGCTCTTGCTGCCCATCTCTGCCATCCGCCATTTCATTCATTGCTGTCTTCACCTTCCACACCCCTCATGCCTCTCTCCCCCAACTTCCTTCATATCTCTTCTCCTCATTCTTTTCCCCTTCTTCCACCTCTCATCCCATCTCCTGCTATTCCTTCCTCCTTCCCCACCTTCATAGGTTCCTGCCCACTTGACAACTGACCTACCATTTATATTTTGTCCTGCAGCCACTGTATGAAGTAGATGATTTACGAGATGCCTTTAAAACTCTGGGACTTTGAAGTGAAAGTCATAACCAACCAGAAGACTTCACCAACACTTGTTAATTTCCAACTCTCTCCCTCACAACAGAACTTTCTCTTCCTCTCTCTTTACATCTCTTTTCCTTCCAGCCCTGTGTCTAGAGATAAGACTATCCTTACTTTTTCATTTCCAAGAAGAATTAGGCTGATCTTCTGAAGACACATTCCCCAGACTCACACCTCATCCATTGCTAGCTGGGAAGACCCAGAACTGCAGTGACATTGCCAAAGAGTGATTTGCCCTCCCTCGGTCCCTGCAGAGGTAATTCAGGTGGTCCACTAAATGGAGACCTGGGTTTAGCCTTGCCAGGTGAGAGCAGACAGCCTGCAAAGCTGTTTGTGGAACTGTGTTCTCACTGGCACCACAGTGATCTGCTCATTTCATGAGGGCTTTGGCAAGCAAGTCTCTTGGCTCTTAAAGCTGCACTACACTGAGCTGCTCTGTGTCCTCCCATGTGAAATGGTTTATTTATCCTTCTGGATGTGGGCAGGAAGTTGAAAACCATCACCCTTTAAGTGGTATAGCCTATGTCCTAACAGCAAAATTGGCCAGATATTGGAAAGCTTGACTGAGAGTATTGAAGTGACTTGTGGACAGCCCAGGTAGCTTAGCTTAAAAAACCTCACTTGAAGCCAGCAGGTCTTCTAAGTGGATGGTGTGCAGGCCCAGGCACTGTAGTGCCTCCTGCCCCAAAAGGAGGGAGCTTCAGTAGCTGTGGGTCCAGGTTTTGTGCCCTAGGAGAGGTTGAAACTAGACAATAAAAGACTAAAATGAAAGCAGAAGACTTGCTGGCCAACATTTTCAAGTGCAAGCTGCAATTCTGGTTGTCCAGCAAGACATTTCCCATGCAGAAATAGGAAGTCCACTCAACTCTTATTAACTATGTTGAGAGCCGTGGCAGCTCGGGGTCAGTACTGATCAGTGTGTGGACCTCCCACCCAGCCAGGAAAGGAGCCACCAAGGCACTTCACCTCTGCAATGTTTTTCTAGCATACATCTACTGGAAATCACACTTCATTTCCACATTGTATTGTCCCTCAGACATAATTTCTCATTCATGTAGGTTGAGGCTGTAGCATTTTAGATGGCATATTGGCATCCCCATCAGTCACTATCTGTTTCTTCACATACCTCAGGGAGGAGCACCACAGCTCTCACTACTGGAATACTTTTCATCCACTGAGCATTTCCTCCTAGATCAGAGCTGCAATATGCTCCCTCCCTAGCCAGCCGGCCTCTGCTGGAGGCACCTTAACAGTCCCACAGTCTTCTGTTTTTTCAGGCCTTTTACTGCCCATAATATGGCCAGATATGGCTAGTTGGTGACTGGACTGAGAGCTGACAAGAAAAAACATCAAGCATGAGCAAAGTTATACAGCCTGTAGATAGGTATCTTCTGTAGGGGGAAAATTAGCACCTGATCTTGTGGACACAGTCTTTACCAAGTTGAAGACATGGATTCATAGTACACGCCTACTCACCACCACCTTCCCACTACCTAAATTACAAATGGATTGTCCTCTGCAGTCTAACCTCTTGAGGCTTTGCCAAGGCTAAGTGTGTCCTACATTCTGGGGATGCTCTGTCATTTCCTTCACGATGGCTGGGAGTTCTCTGCTCCATCCTGTTCCTCCTTCTGGGTAAGGCTGGATGCTCCTGTGTTGCTCCTCAAAACACTTCCTCTGGTGATAGGTCAAATGCAGGAGGACAGCAGGGAGCCCTGCTCCCACAGTGCCTCCTCCTGCTAGAAGCAGTCACAGCTGGGTGCATCACAAGCTTCCTACAACTTCAGGCTCCTGAGACACTCTCAGCTTGAGGAATTTCAACCAGGAATAGCAATGAGAGTTCTTTGCAAAGCATTAATTTGCAAGCATGGTGTTGTATATTTGTTTGATATTGTGGATATTATTTATATAAATAAAGGTCTTACAAATGAGCATCTGGTTTTATCATTATTTTGGTACCATGTAGGTGAGGGAAATAAAAATTGACAAAAAGGATTGACATGACCTCTATCCTTTCTGATTTCTGGAAAGACAACCTAGCACTATCCTATTAAACTGTCTTTATCCTTTTCACTTGTAACTTTGAAGTTGTTGACAGTGTCACCCGGCAGATCAAGGCAAATAGTGTTCAGGCGATAGGTACTTTGGAAATACTACCAAAAATCTGTGATGTAAATGCTGAAGTTGCTCAAGATGATTGATTGCAACATTCATTGACTGCAAGCCTATCGTCCCCATTCATGACTCGTAACTGACCAAAGTGGACACAGAAGTGCTGACTCAACATACTTCACAAAACAAGAAGAAAAGCAGAGATGGAAAAAGGATCTCTGTCTTTCAACCTTTGGAATTGGCCTGTACAACACTGTTGTCCTTCTCAGTGAAATTGTTGGAGAGCTACTAGAAAAAGTAGCATTTTTTTAAAAAGCAGTTGAGACACTGGCATTTGCTTAAATGCTGACAAACATTGAATTGAAGATACCTATTGAAACATGACAATTGGTGACATTATACAATAGGAGAATAAATGCAATGAGTAAATGCAAAGAAACACGCACTGCATTCAGAAAACATCCTAGGTTGCTTCTTCTGAATCTAAAGCAGATTAAATTCAGTGGACTGCTTAGCTAATCCATGCAACTTAGTTATAGAAATTTAGCTCTTCTGCTATAGAGATTCTTTTTAACTGCACTTTTTCTGTTCTCAAATACCAATTCATATTATTTGTTACAAGGTATTTTTTTGAATTGGCATTATTATTAATTCAACCTCAAATGCATTAGGTGTCTCTGCAAAGAATAACTGCCTGGAGGATGACTGTTATGTACTAACATTACTTTTTCAGCCTACAATTTTTTTACTTGCTTTGTAGACTGTGTATATAGGGAACATTTCACTGCTGCTCATATACTCTTGAGTACCACTTATGTTTACAGCCTATCCCTTATGGAGATAGTGACTGTACTATCCTAGGTCTCCTTCCTTCATATGCACCTGGGAAAAACCTAACCCCTCAAGGAGACTGTGGCAAATATACCTCAGGCCCCATTGCCTGAGCTGTGGGAAATGGAGGCTTGTGATTTCTGGGCAGGTGTTTCCTCCCGAGACTGTGGGGAACAGCCAGAGCAGGGGCCTATGGTGGTAGCTGAAAACCACAGTCTCACTTGGTCCAACATCCCACAGTTTGCAGTAACGAACAAGGCACAGGCGCATCTGAATAGCTATACAGCTGCTGCCCCCAAGCCTTCCTTTCCATGAGTGTGCCCACCTCCCCGTTCTTGCACCTAAGGACTATAGCTGCAATTAATGACTGGATACAAAAGATTTCCTAGCAAATATGGCACAAACATGAGCTTTTGCCAGGCCTGCCCCCATGACTGGGTGTGTAATGTTTTGGGTGCTTTTTGCACACTCGAGCTGTATACCCCATTACTGTAAGCACACCTTTGGAGGCCCAGGGGGCTGCTGAGAACCATCCTGCCCACATGCTGGGGGGTAGCTCCTTCACCCTCACCGAATGTCATCCTGCGTGTCTCTGCATGCAGCCACCTGTGTGACCTTTTGGCAATCGGACCCTTGGGATGCACCTAGTCTTATGACAACAGACGTGCTTTATCATACCGGGGGCTGGGATACAGAGACCACCCACTCTGTGGAAGCTCAGACTCTGCAGCAAAGCGAGGTACACAATCAGTCTCTGATAATGGAGGGAACAGGATAAACAGGGGATGGGATGGTTATTGGTACAGTGTGGAAAACCAGGCATGGCTGTCATTTCCTGGCACAGGGGTGTCTGGCACCCTTTATGAGGGTGTTGGCTGGAGGGATGCTGTTCCTCACTGCAAATGACTCCCACAGTCTGGCTCTCAACAACCCCCAGAACATGTCCATTGAAGAGCAGGACACTGACATCATTCCTACAGCTGCACACAGCATTACTCCAGGTCAGTACACAGCGTCCTTGGACGTCACATTGCAATAATAAGAAACAGATTACCATTAAACAATGCAAAGACACGCTCCAGGCCCTTGCAAACACAAGGGGGATTTTCAAGACACATCTCCCCCTGCTGCTTGCTCTCCTGCCTGCTGGTACTTGGAAACCAGGACAGAAAGGGGCTTCAGGGTCACGGAGTCCAGTTCCCTGCTACTTGCCCCTTCAGGCATTTTTAGCCTAGATGTATTTGTGTCCAAGATTGTCCTCTAGCTCAAGTAGTGTTTTTTTTCTCCCCTCCCTGGTGCTGACCCTTTGGTGTTTCTATGAGCAGAAATTTCATTATTCAATCACATATGTATTAAATACTCATGGCCATAGAAATCAGATTTGGTTCGCAGAAGAAACATGGAGGAGTTTGGCACAGAAGAGACCATTTGTTCTGACAACACCAGCAGTAATGAGCAGAGCCTCTGCAGGAGAAGGGGAAAGTGGGTTGCTTCAAGAGTGGAGGTCAGCGCAGAACAGTAGGCACCAAAGCACGGCAAGTATTTTGAAGGCTGCCTTTGGCCTTTACATCTTTCATACACTTTTGTGATAGGCATGTTTCTCTTCAGGCTTCCAAACCTGCATCAGATATAGCTAAAACACCATCATTAATGCTGCTGTTGTCTTTATTATTATTAAGCATGCTACCTGAAGAATTGATGTGACTTTTGGAGGTGCAGGGATAATATTGAGGGAGGTAATCTTCCTGTCCACAAGGGGCCTGTCTCCTTATGTGAGTGAATGAACCCAAGTTCCAGGGCAGGGAGGATATCGATGTCTCAATGCTATAGTCTTGTTATTAAATCACAGTTAAGCACTATCCTACTCTACAAGCTGCAATAATCTTTTTAACAGTCCAGAGGGACAGAAGAAGATCATAGAATCATAGAATCATTTAGG
>VYZV01031571.1:0-13935 GCA_013401275.1 Pandion haliaetus | reverse complement strand
CAAAAAAAAAAAAAAACCCAAAAACCAAAAAAAAACAACCCCCCAGAAGTAATTTCATGAGTAGAAGTGACTAATAAAGCTTGTTTTCCCGTTAATTGTGCCTTGTGGTTGATTGGAGTCCCTGAGTTAAGGGTTTTGTCACAATTACAGCACATGTACGGGAAGATGTTTGCTCCCGCCCCTTCAGCTGGTTCCCAGGGTGTTGCCCTGGGATTAAGAAGCAAGAGGATGCTGTTGTAGGCTGCGTGAGTTTAGGAGTCTCTCCTGCCACCCACCTACTTTTGCAGAGCCTGCAAAAAGTGAATTTTCTTTGAAACACCTTCTGCTTAGTCATATCTGGTTCAAGTCAGGTGGTGGGTAGAAGTTAGAGAAGACCTGGATGCAGGCAGGCACTGTGACTGTGGGAGCGTTGCTTCTTTCATCTCTGTCATCCTCCCGACAGTAATTCAAGTATATTTATGTGTAAAGGGTTTTGTTGGTGATGATGATGCTTAGTCAAAATGATTAATTTGAAAATAAATCCAGGTCTGCCTGAGAGCAATTGTAAATCTGGAGGATGAAAACCAAATGTTTCTGAATACCACTTCTGTTACAAGTCTTTATAAGAACTGTATTCTTCCCTTCTGGTTTGTTTGTTTTTTATGGATTAGCTGTAAAAAATGTACACAATGGCTATTGTAAATACCAGCCTTCTGTTTGCTGCTGTGTGTAAAATTTTTAATTTATGTGCCATCATTATTTGAAAAAAATAATAAGAACGTAATCCCAAAATACCTTATTGTATGAAAGAGTCCTTTCCATTTAGGCAGTTAGATAAGCAGCCCATTTCCTCTGAATGAATATTGCTGAAGTTGCTTGCAGTAGTTACTATATTTGGACTGAATTCAGGTTTTCCAGGTGTGTGTTACTTATTGTACAGATGTTTTTTGAAGGCACTTCAAGATAAACTGAGAGTATTTGAACAATCAGTTGAATATTGTATTTTTATGATAAATAGAGAAAGATGTGGATGGAAAGAAGTATCAGTATAGAGTAGGAAGTTGGCAAGGTATATACAGGTATGAATAGTGGATGAGTTGAATCTGAGTTGGTGGGGGGAAATGCATTTTGATATCTTGCATGTGTTGCATATGAATGCTAAATTTTTCCTTAAGTTTGACACAATATAGGTCTAAGAATATTACATTTAGTTTCAGTAATCAGTTTTATTTGCTAAGCTATAACTAGAGAATTTAAAAAAGAGCAACAAATTAAGGCTTTTTTTTTTTTTTTTTTTGAGCAACACTATGAAGCCAAGCTACAACTAATAGGAATGTTTTGTGGTAAATTCTGAGTAAATACAGAGTAGCAGTCTAAAAATAGATGTTAATAAGGGCAGGAGTTGCCACACTTTCCTAAGGATTTGAGATCAGAAAAAAACAATGTTCAGAGTGTGGGAGGGGAAACATTAAGGTTCTCATGTTTTTCATAATGGTTAGGAAGTGCAGTGTGTTATTATGGAAGTAACGGAGGTTTGGCCTAGGACTTGACCCATTTGTCAAGAATGTTTTAAATGTAACAAGCTCTGTTAGGCTATTAAGTGGATGGGTACACTCATGACCCATACCTTCAAATATAACTGATTCAAAATACACATTTGATGCTTCATTATGACTAATCTTCATTTTTAGTAATAGCATTTTGTTACTGTTTGCATATGGATAAGTGTTAATTTCTAGGATTTGGATTTCATAAAGCTTTGACCATCTCTCAGATTGTTGTTAAGCTTGCACTAATTTAGTATGTTGCTCAAGAACACAGAGAAAAGTCTGGAGGAAGAAGAGGTGTTATGACTAGGTGTTTGAACTGGGGACTCTTGCTGAACAGGGAAGGAGGACGAAATAATTAGGAAAATGGGTTTAGTCATATAATGTGGAACATAAATTGTCCATGCTAAAAAGAAATGTTTGTTTGCTTGCGTTTTACCGTGAACTACTTAACTTGCTCTTTTGTGATCTGTGGAACAAGGTGACATTTGGAAAAGTGAGCTATGAATTCACTTCCCTACAAGTACTTTTTTCATAGAACAAACCTTCTATAAACCAATTCCAGAGTGAAAAGTAATGAATTCCTAGCATTCATTTTGTTTATGACTTAATTATGACTTACATTTTCAAAATGTTTTATTACCTGTAACTGGAATCCATTTTTATCAGAGTACAGTTTCCATTTAAGTATTTATATGAAGTATTTAGATTTGTTAATATTTAAAAATTTTAAGCACTAACTAAAATTTGTGTGTTACCTACTTCTGAAGTGTGGTTGCTTTATTGAGATAACTAAATGAGTGCTCTCTCCTGAGAATTGCTGTGTTTGTGTATAAATTAATGAATGTGTTCTGTGCTCTTCTGAAAATGTGTCCAACTTCCTTATTATCCCATTACTTATCTCAAACTTGTTTATGTGTGCTATGTCTTGTCATGGCTTTTCCTTTCAAGTTTTTAGTAAACAAAACTTTTGAGATAAAACTTGAGTAAAAGCATTCAAAGAATTTTCAGAACTCAGTGACTATTTTATGCATTTGGTTTCACAACTTACAAAACGTTTCTTCTCCAGTGCATTGGATGCATACAAGACCACCTCTCCTGTCCACTTTTGGGGAAAAAAAGCATACAAAATTTTGAAAAAATGTCTAGAATTTGAAGATGAAGAACAGTTTGTATTGATACTAATTCTTCTTTTTGATTAGTTAATAGTTTGACACTGAAACACTTAATCCTTCCTTTACAGGACAATGTTAATTTCATTTGCTGCCTCCTCTTTTTATCTTAAGCCAATAAATAAAACCAAATAATCATATCTTGTTATAAAATTGTTGTAATGTCGCCTTTTATCACTGTAGCAACAAGCAAATACTTTAATCTATGTAGCCTATCATAACAGGCATACAGCAATACAACTCTATGTTACTTTAGGGAGTAAGATTCAAAAAAGACTCTTAAGCTCAGCCCTGCAAATACATGCATGGAAGAGTTCATGGTTTTGAGGTCTTTCTTATTTCTGACTTGGCATTGACACGGATACTGAAAGAAATCGTGTGCTCTGTGGCACGAAAGTCAATTCAGATGTACTGCTTAGCGAATCCCTTCACTTGATTTGTTAGGAACTCTGAAGGTTTAATTTGAAACAATATGCCCTTGAAGGGTGGTTCGAAAACCTTTTTATGTTTAGTTAATATAAGCATAAGGTGGCCTAAAAACTGAATGGAGAAACTGAATAAAAAGTAAGTTAAGGTGTCTCTTTGGCTTCATGAAGAATTTGATCCATCAGTGATCTGGGTTCCAGAATTATTCTTTACTGCATCCTTGGTGATACAAAGGAGGTGTGGGATCGTTGATCTTTTTTTAAGTAGTAATAGATTTTAGTCCTTCAACTGCACTGAAGATTGAATGATTAAAATTGCCGTGAGGTGAAATGTCAAAATAAAAATATCTCAATCAGCATTATTTTACAGTGATCACTTAGTCAGGAAGAAAGCAAAGATGATTGTAGTTGAGAAATAGAGTGCTGGATCTGGTGCACAGTTAGGTACTTAAGCATTATGATATGGTCTTTATTCTCAAATGGGCCAAATCAAGTTTGTTATAGGCAATTTACATTCTAGTGGCACTGAACTTTCAAATGATAATTATTTTTTAATTTTAATTGCGTTAGTTTTAAGGTAACTCTGAAAGAGTGCTGAAGTTCTAGGGTCTTTGAAGACCTTTAAGGAGTGCTGGTAGTTTAATAAATGACTAGTGTTAAAGCCATAATTCCCTAAAATGTAGCAAAACTAAGAAGAGTTCTTGAAACATGACTTAGTGTCACATTTTTTAGAATTACTGTCTTTTTATCATTGTGTCAATGCAAAAGAACCAGACAATAATGAACGTTCAATTGCATTACCCACCTTGAATACAAGGAACAAGCAAATTAGTAGTTTGCCGTTCTTACAGCAGAAATAATAAAGGGTAGTGGCATTAAAATGGTGTGAGGTATGTGTGGAGTGGAAGCTTAAGCTGTGGAGGTGGAAAAATTTCTGTGGATGTAGGAAGGGTGTTTTGTTTTCTTCTTTTGTGACTAGGAACTTGAAATTCGAGTAAAAAGCAGCCGTAGAGACTGCAGTAGTGTATCTTTGTTTTTTCTTTGCAGTTATAGTGGCTTAACACTCAGAAACAGCATTTTACTGTGATAGATTAATGAAGTGCATACGATCTATCTTCTTATTGTTACCAATTTCAGAGTAACCTGTAGGATGTATCAGCAGTGTAAAACTAATGCAGGTAGTGTTCAAAAGTCACTTTTTATTTATCTGGATCACAAATGCTATTTTAAAAATACATTCAATGAGAATGAGTGGTTACTTCTAAAGAAAATTAAAAATGTGACTGGAAAACATGTATTATTTTAACCTAGGCAAAATTCCTTCCCACGATATTAAGTTCTTACTCACTATAGTTTTTAATATTTGTGTTTGACATAGTTAAAGTAATTCTTGCTTTTATGAGTTTTGAACTTTATTTTAATGTTTGAACTTCAATTTAATGTCAGGTATAGATCATGAATGCAGGGCTTCATATAACATCTTTCATTTCAGATGTTGTCCATAAAGGCAGAATTAGGAGTGTAATTGCGTGCATTTGTACAACATTCACTAGCCGGAGTTCTTCCGTCCTGACTGGGACTTTTGAGATCTGTTGCAATGCAAATATAAACAAGCGTCAGTGATACCCACTGTATATGAAGTGCTTATGAGCAGGTTTATGCCATGCTTTTAAAGAGGAAACAAGCTATATTGTTATATGATACGTCAGTTGATATAATGGGCACTTGCCTGCGACACTCTGAGGAAGAATTTGCCTGCTGTTAAAGCTCGGCTGCATTACTAGCCTTCTGCTGAGGCCCTTGTGGCTTGCTGCGAAGTGTCTGCAATGGTGCGCAGCAAATTTGGGGGTAAAAGCATCGTGATGGAAGTGAGAGACAGGACTCAAATGATTTCATGTGCTGCGTGAGGTTTGACAGGTGTGCATTTTGACAAGTTCTAAGTGTAAGTATATGCTAAGAATACATGGCTACACAGAGAAGAGTCATTTTAGAGGAGGAGAGTTTGTGGAGAGTCTGCTCACACCCCTTCTCACAAGGTTTAGAGCATACCCTTTCACTAAGAAAGAGATTAAAAGTGCTTTCAGTTTTACAGAGCTTTTACAGCTGCTTTTCCTCGAAAATGAATGTTAGTTGCTCATGTAAGATGTAATGAAACTCTAAGTATCAGCAAAAAAGTCAAATGTCTGACATCAGTATATTTGCTTTATATAGAGGACTGTAAAAACAGTCTTTCCTTTAACTTCTAAAGAAAGAGGAAGACAGGCTGTTGTTGTGTAGCTCAAGTCCTTGTTTGTTAGTCACAATTTAATGAAAAGTAAAGGCGCTCAAGACTAGTGGTGGTAAAAGGAGAAAGGAAATGCATCAGAGAATTTGAGAAAGGATGATGGCAGGGCATTCATCATCCCTGAAACTGGGACTTTGGAAGACTCCAGCTGGGTAGACCGGAGTTTGAAAGGAAAAGTAAGAAATTAGAGAGCTAGCAGAACATTGCTCAGGTGGTGGCTTCTGTGACCAGCAGGGCAGTGGGGTGGAGGCCTGGGGTTAAAGAGAGAGAGATGTGATCAGACTGATACAAGAAGCAGGCGAGGTACAGATGGGGAGAAAACTTAGGAGGCTGTGGATAGAAACCATTGGGTGTGGTGGCAAAGCTGTGTGGAGACAGGACAGAGTGATGCTGGATGATGAGTCTTGTGGGAGAGGTTAGGACTGAATATTTGAGAAGGAAAGTGTTGGGATGAGGAGTCACAGTGGGAAGAGGTGAAACTGGGTCATGTGTTTGAGAGGCAAGAGAAGGGAGTGTAAGGCAGGCTGTGATATTACACAGATGTTTGAGTATCCCTTCAAATCCTTCTTTCTCTAGCTTCAGGATTGGAACAGGAGACTCCTGAAGTGCTGTGAAATACCTGGGAAACTGAGCAGGGGGCTTCATAAGTGCTGGTCCACGCAGAGAGCAGCAACCTGCAGCATTGGTCCTTTAGTCAGTGAGGATCATGTACTAGATGCTTGTGTTCAGTGGACCAAAGTTGCTAGCTTTCTTCTGGTGAAACACTTCCATATTATTACAGTATGCAGCAGAATTTCTAGAGAGGATTTTTTTTTTTTTTTAATGAGAGGATTACTTGAATTCTAAATAAAATATATATTGAACAATTCCTTCATTAAGGATGCAAAATCATAAATGCAGAACAAGGGAAATGACAGAATTAATGATGCCTCCACAACTACTTACAGAGAGTACATATTACAGGCTTCCGTTGTGGGCACAAAATACCTGTTCTTTAGAGTGGAGCACTGTTACTTGACACGCAGTCCTTCCCCGTGTGTGGTGTGTCGTGTGTCCCCCCCCTCCCAACCCCGCTTTTTTTTTTTTCCTTGAAATTTGCTGTGTGGTTGCACACTCTTTGTTTATTGCATAATATTTGATTTTTTTTCTCACATACTCATCAACATGTGATCTTTCACAAACAGTAAGATAGTATTTTTCAAGAGCCTAGTCAGATTAGATGGTGATACCTGTATTTTACATAATAAAAAGTAATGCATTGAGGGGGCTAAGAATTTTACTTAAAGTATCCATTTTTGATGCCTGGTTTATTTTGATTTTTCAGAACATTTAGTAATTCTAAACACAGGTCTGATTTTATTTACAGCTTAAATGTCCAGCATTTTTTGGCAGTCACATACCAGCATATTGAGTTAACTGTCAAATATCGAGGAATGTGAAGTTTAAGCTTGACTGTCAGAAGTGTAATTTTAATTGACTTGTCTCCAGCTCTGTGACAGCATGAGGGATGGAATCTAAGCAACATTCTGCTTTGTAAGCATAAGACCACCTTTCTTCTTCTCCTTTGTTAGCCCTTCAGGATTTTTAAATATCACAAAACTTTTTTTTTCTCTCCGTTCTTGATTTGCTCCCAGAGCATTTCCACCCTCTTTGCTAGGTGGAACAGGAGTCCTATAGTAAAGATTTTACTGACCATGCTACAAGAATTGCATCAGAATTCCAGTGCACAGCAGGATGAATTAAAATTCAATATTTCACTTTGCTGTCAGTATAATAATATTTAAACATAGGGTGGTTTACTGAAATTCTTGTGACGAGAAAGAATGGTAATATAAAAAAATAATGGCTTGATGTGGTATGGAAGTGTTGCCCAGATCTGCAGTGGGTGTTTCATGAATGCAGGGATTATTTTTCATCTGAGTCTGGGGAGGGGAAAAACCAGAACTACTCTCGAATGTTTGGGAAAGATATTTTATTTCTCTGTCTGACTTTAAAGTTCCTGTTGAAGAAGCTTTTGTGGTAGCTATAGCCAAAGATGGCTGGATGGTCTCTACTTGACCTAGATGAGAACAGATTACTCCCCCCCCCCCAAGATGAATAGGATCCCGAATATTGTGTCTGTCTATATCATAGTACATGAATTTGTGGACATGCTTCTCATACTTGGAAAATGCCAGTTTCTTAACTTGTGCTAACAGATGTTGGCACTTAACTGTTCATCAGGAAAAACATGTTAAAAATGTTCTGAAGGAGTGAAAACTGAATCTTAACTGATAAAACTGAGACGGGTGTTTGTGGCTCTTATTTTTTACATTGCCTTAACTAATGCTCTGTGGTTCAGCTGCTGTTGCTGTCAACTACAGTGTTTTGCCCCTGGTTTCCTCCAGAATGTTGGCAGAAACTGCAACAAAGCTTTCTTGTGCTGTTTTGCCAGTCTTAGGTGGGTGGAGAGGAGAGATTTCTTTTCTGTCTCCTCTCAATTAAATTTGGCTTTAAGCAGCTCTGCCTTGCTGATTGTCAGTTATTTCTCCTTTGTTTTGAGAAATGCTGTTTATTTTGGGTGGAGTAGTCTCTCACACCTCCTTTCTGGAGTTTTTTTGAAACATCCAGTTTTATGGTCTGTCTTAACTCAAAAATGCTATTTACACTTTCATAATCACAGCTGATAGAAGCCAGTGGAAAATAAATACTTTGGGTTTGGAGTAAGCCTGTAAAATGAAAACACTTGTTAAATTCCTTCCAGGAATTTAGCAGAAATTTCAAAACTTGAGAATGCTTTAAAAACAAAACTATAGATACATTATTCTGCTTTGTTTGGTTTTGGTTTGGGGTGGGTTTTTTTTAATTTTTATTTTTTCAAGGGCAGCGTTAGGAAGAATTTGAGAGCCTTCTGTTACTCAGTTAAGTGACAGTCTCTTAGGTTATGTGGTTTTTCTCCTTTGCATGGGAAAGCTCTGTATGTATTTTTATAATTATTTTTAACTAGTGAAGGAAAGGGAGCTTTGTCTTGAAATGGCAAGCAGCTAGTTTCCCATGGTGATTGTTTTCTTTTCCAATCTGTTTCCTTCATAATGAACTTTCACCATTGCTGTTGACAATTCTGGGGGATACAGCTTTTAATTTCTGTATCTTTGGTTTGACATGGTATTTTACATTGAACAGTGGAGTATGCAGAAGGCTGGGTTTGCTGTGTGATACCTGGATCACTAAGGAAGCATGTTTTTGTAATTCTTTTGGGAAGTAAGACATGGGGATCTTACTGAGACCCACCAGTCGAGGATACAGTCTTCCATCTGAGCAGAGCTAGCCAGCCTGTTTATCTAAAACGCAACTATGGCATCAGTGAGACACCAAGAGGAATACCTAAACACTGTCCTGTTCTGTTTTGTTTCCTATGTAAATAATTTGTGGGGACCCATTTTCAACTGCTGCTCCATGTCTGCAGCACTTTCTTTAAAGAGTCAAAGTGATCTTCATCTCACTTGGGTTTAATTTCAACCCATGCCTACAGCAGCTCTGGTTCGCTGCAGTGCTTTGCTGGGCAGGGAAAGGGGCATTAGCAGGTGAGGGGGGAGGAGGGAGCTCACCACTAGCTCCTCTCTCCACCCCCAGCCAGCAGGTTAGCTCTGAAAAATCTGAATTTCAGGGCTAGGCCTGCCCAGGCTCTGCAGGCAGAAACTGGGAGCTGGAGGGAGAGAGCGAGCAAGACAGGAGCATATGATTAACTTTGCAAATAAAGCATCTAACACTACTGATTTATTATTTTGATGTTGTTTGGTATCACATGTATGATCACAGTACTAAACTGTATTGGGTTATCAACCGTGTCACTGTCCTTCCTGTGCCAGTTCTTCAGGAAACGGACTTTTATCTCCAAGAGTTTAAAAATTAAACTTGTTATTAAACATGCTGTAAGTAATGCTAGTCACTGCTTTCCCCCCACCCCCAATATGATAAGCAGACTGTTGAAGCTCAGTGTCACTCCTGCAGAACCCATTGTTTTGCCTCTCTTCTGCTGGACAGTTGTTGTAGTAAAATCCTCCCTTTTCAGGGCCAGGGGGTAGAACGTATGCTTGGCAGCTGGAGTCCTCCTGACTGTTTTTCTATGTGCTTAACGTGTTTCTTCAGGTGAAGTTCTAGTCAAATTTCAACTGGGAAAAATTTAAATTTCAAATACTTGTAGATTTCTCCTTTTACTGATTTTTATTGTTTGAATGCATTATAAGCATTAATGTAATGAATGGCTAGAACATAAAATGTGGGAAAGACCCACAGAGACTCAAATAACTCGACGGAATAGTCATGACAGGTTCACCTTGTTTGAAAAAACAGCTTAGCTTACTACTTCAGTACACTGGTTACCCCTGAGGGTGAATTGGGAGGTTGGTTTTTCTTGCCATGTGTAATTGATTGAATAAGTGGAAGGAATCTTGCCAAGAGGGTGGTGGTGCAGTTTTCCCAGGCAGGTTGAGATCAGAAGTATTGGCCAGGTGGGGCGGCCAGTTTTTTTAGAACAGTTTTTATAGGTAAAGTCTTATCTATCCATCTCCTCCACAGCAATTGATAGCAACACAGAATATTTTTCAGAGTAGCCTCTTCCATAGACTCTACGGCCACAAGCTGGTAAGTCATACATAGAGAACATATTGGCAAATTTGAAAGTTATATAAGGAACTTTGGTTCCTGCTGAGCTGAAAATCCAGGAGGAGCCAGGGGACATACTGCCCACACTTACCCTCTGGTTTGGAGGAGGAAAATTCTGATTTGGCACAGTAAACTGCTGGTCCCTAATCTGTATCACAGATGGCTAGCAACCTTGAAAAGGCATGTCTGTGTGGAAAAAATCGGCTATCCCTCTGTGTATTTCTGTAGGTTCAATGAAGTACCAAAGGACATGCCTGTACCGTCTTTTGCTCTCAAGAAGCTGCAAAGACAGTGTGTCACTCTGGTATCAACGATCAAGGAAACCGCAGCTCTTTCTGAAAAAGAGGATCTTGTTTTCTGTTAACTTCATGATGATTCTGTTTAGGGGGTTGAGGATTTAAACAGGGGAGGGGAGTGTACCTGTATGTTTTTACAGAGCTGCATTGCAGGGACCCGTTGAGCACACTGCATTTTGAAAACTGTTCCCTGACCTTACAGTTTGCTGTTTTTATAAGAACTCATATGACATTGCCAAACTAGTTGCAAGAAGTCTGCCTGTTAACCTCATAGTCTGGAAAGCTGGATGTATGAAACGGCTGTCTGAAGATATGCCTTCCAAGACCCTTGGCCAGGCCAAGTTTTCTGTACTAAAGATTGCTGTTGCCACAAGAACAGCAGATGTTTGCACAGCAGACAAACAACATTGATGATAAAGCAAATTGACCTTTTTTGNTTTTTTTTTTTTTTTTTTCCTTCCTCTCCTTCTTTCTTTTCTTGGACTGTATCTTTCTTCATAAAACTGCTTGGCTATATGTTGACATGTCTGTTGCTAGAGGTGATAAAAAAAAATTAAAGAGAAGGGTTTACAAACTTTTCCACTAACACTGATACTACAAATCATTAAACCTAATCCAAACCTGTTTTTGTCGGCTGTATTTTACTGAAGTAGTTACAATGATGTTTATTTTTCCAGTGTCCCTATGGGAACCCTGGAAGATTCTAAAATGTAATAATTAAGGAATGACAGGCCTTTCCTTACAATATAAAGTGAGGAAGAGTTTTGTGGTTTAAACAGCTATGCTGTTGCTTGTTAACAAGATATTTTGCCCTGTACTCTAGCCAGGCCTATAATGGTCAAAAAATGTTGAAGTCGAGAACTACACGTTTGTTTTCAATCAGTTGTTTTTCAAGTTAAAAGGCTTTAGTGGCTTGTTTTAATTTGTCCAGTTGTATTGGCAGTAGTATTAATATTTGTATTAAATCACTTGGTACGGCTGTATGCTGAGGTAGTCCCAGTAAGGCAGTAGATTGTTGTCACTTATTTTTTCTATTGCAAGACCTTTCTTTTAAGGTATAACTGATTAACTGAAAATTTGGAAATCTCTCTGAACTTGAGTGATATACTTCTTTTTAAAATATATTTTAAATGACATATTAAGCTTGTATTTTAATTGTACAATCAAATATTTGAATAAAATGATTATAAATTTAAACTAAAAATACAGCTAAGGTGAAAAATCTCAGTGTTGTATGGTTTGCTATTTGGACCTAACCCTAGGGTTTTTAATCATAAGGTGATGTTCCTGTAGTTGTACCAAATGTAACTCCTGGTAGATTTAATTCCTGGCATCTGAGGAATTTTAGAAAAATTGACTAAGTTCAGACTTTGGAACCTCTTGAGATTTTTAAAGGATTTAATCCATTCTACCCCTAACATTAGTGGAGGTGTGCTGTATTGCTTAACAGGAGAAGCATAAGACTCTGCATTTTTGCATTGTTGTTTTTCAGATGTGATTTACAATGCTAATTTAAGGACTAGGGTAAAGAAGTTTTGTGGGGGCTTTTAGGTATTAAAAATACAGGTAGCTTGTGTCTTGACTCAGTTTATAAAATTGCTTTGCTGATTAGTAGGCAGTAGGCTTTTGTACAAAGATTTTGTAGTGCCTTGAAGGGGTGTGTGTTAATACCAAAATTCTAAATTGAATGATGGGTTATCTGTGTCAGTATTAGGGTTTGTTTTTTTTTTTTAGCAGGATTAGTTCATAACATTAGAAAGATAAAATACTGAATTCTAGGAGAACCCAAATTGGGTTTCTTACATGTGTCTGGATATAATTTGGTTGTTACGTAGGGTCATTTGCTTTAGGAGCTTTTGAAAACCGATTCCCATTTCTGTTTAGAAGCAATATTCTGAACAAATTGTTCTGCAATGTGATGCCTGTTACAACTTTTCACTGCAAATACAGCTGTACTAATTCTATCAGCTTCTGTATAGATACAAGTGGACATAGATGGGTCCCTCTACCATGAAAACATAAGCTAATACACTTTTTTGTTTCTTTCTTGATCCAAGTATGTGATGGTCAGTGCCTTGTCTGTTACAAAAATATTGTCCCTCTTCTACAGATGTGAAACTGTGGGTGAAGTATCTGAAGTTGCTTGTTTAGGATCATTGAGAAAGACTGCCTTTGAGCCAGTAATTGAACTTGGTGTTTTCTGAGACCCATTCCAGTGCTGTGTACACTGGGTTATAGAACCTTCTTTTTTGGGCAACTTTTATGAACCATATTTACTGAAGCTTCTGTTTTAGTAGTAGATTTCATTGTGTAAAGTATTAAATGTGATTTTAAAACACGTATTTGTAAAAGAACTCCTTTTCCTGCTTTAATTATTTGAAGTTTTGTGGGGTTTGGGTTTTTTTTCTTTTTTATCAAAGGTTGTGTTATGTGGTTTTTGAGGTGGAGTTATCAGGAACTTTGATGTTTTGCATGCATAGAGAGAGCACATATTAATGAACCAGGACTGGTTAGTTGTAGTGCTAAGTGGGGCTGAAAGAGGGGAACAGTTCTCCTGATACTGTTTCATTGCAAAGAATACTGGGGTTACCTGGCTGGAATACAATACCTTATTTTGCTTACTGCTTTCAAAGATACTGTAAAAAGGAGAAAAAGAAGAGGGAGATGAAGCTTAACTTTATGTACATGGGGTTTTTCCACTGAATGTGTTCATAATGTCTTGAATACCAGTATTTGTGCTTCCAGAAGCCAAGAATTGACTATTAATCGTCCTTATCTTGAAGGAGCGGTCTCCAAAAATATTGCATGATACATTTTCTAGTCCATTATTGCCCTTCCAGTTACCACTCATCAGCATTTTAAATTTTCATTGAATACAGTTTTGTTTTGCTGTTTGGCAGAGAAAGTAATGTTGTCCATGGTGAACTCCTTATTATACTATACTTGGCTTGTGCAACCACAGTTAACAATATATAGCATAGATGCAGTGGATGCCTGTGAACTCAAAAGACTGTAGAAAAAGTCACCTTGACTCTTCTTCCACCCCCCCTGCCCTTGAAATTTAAAAAGAAAAAAGCAAAAGTAAGCTTACTTCATAAACTTTTTTTCACAGCAGTTTTGGTTTAGTTCTTACCGGTCATTATTTCTAGCTTTAAACTTCATTATATTACATTAGGCAATATAGGTATATAAGCAAACAGTCTGTTGTTTTCGGGGCTCTGATTACATCTATTTTATGTTAGTGTTACCTTGTTGTTTGTTTTTTTGGTTTTGGTGTGGTTGGTTTTTTGAAATTATTGGTATTCTCCTTTGTTTCAGCCAAACCTTTTACATCTAAAGTGAAACAAATGCGACTACATAAAGAAGATTTTGAAATCCTGAAGGTGATTGGCCGAGGAGCCTTTGGGGAGGTATGTATGTGAAGGAGGTGGAAGGAATGGTTTGAATAATGCTCTTGCAAATCTGCATTACTGAGGAGAGACAGGTAATAACAATATACTAATGTACAGGTTTTTACATTATTTAGGCATAACGGATATTGTAGGCCCACCTAATGTTTGGTGCAGGTACGTTTTGATTTATACATTC
>VYZV01031570.1:35735-60288 GCA_013401275.1 Pandion haliaetus | reverse complement strand
GGAGATAGTGCTTTACAAATTACTTTCCCATGTGTACATGTTGATTATTTTCTTTGTCTTTATGTGTGGGATAGCTAGCTATATTAAAATGTGTTTTCACAGAACCACAGAATAGGGAAGGTAGGGAAGGACCTGAAGAGATCTGTTAGATCTATCAAGATGCCCCAGGGAAGAACCAATTGTTATATCTAGGCTGTGCATGAGAAGTTTATCTGCCTGTTTTAAAGACTGCCAGCAGTCAACACTACAGAATCTCCTTTCTCTCCTCAGTCTCCTCCTCCTTGGGTTAAATGTCTTTGTGGTGTTTTGGCTTTAGTCCCTGTTCCCAGTCTTTCTTTCTCAGTCATCTTTTCTAGGCATCTGATTACTTTTGTTGGTGAGAATACAGAGGACAGCATTCAGTTCATATCTTTGATATGCATTGACCAAAACGACGGGGTATTCCTGCCGAGTAGAACAGAGAGGTTTGCTTCCTCTGTCTTGCAAGCTAAATTACTGTGTATGAATAACGTTAAGGTTTTGTTGGGTTTTTTTCATGTTGACCTCATGATGCATAATCCTTTATAATCTTAACTCTTTTCAAGCAGAGTGTGTCTAGCATAGTTTCCCTTTCCTGTCTTTGTATAGTTGATAATTTCTATTGGAGAGTAGTAATTTAAAACTCTTCCCTAAGAATTGTATTCCTTTTTTAGGTGATTCTAGAACATTTCTGCAATTTGTCAAGAACTTTTAGAAGTTCAAGTTTGTCCTCTGAGTTTCCCTCAGTCCTTACAAGCTTTGTATTACCAGTTCATTAATGTAAGCATTCTCTCAAATCCATAATTCAGGTCGCCATTCTGTGTAGAACCAGATTTAGGGGGCAGTTGCTATGGAAACCCATGCGTTATGTCTTTTCAAGCTGGCAGTGAGCCATCGATGGCTGCTCTTTCAGCATAAGACAGTTTTTGGTTCATATTGCTGTAGTCTCATTGAGAAAAAGTTTCCTTAGCTTAAAGTCATAATTGTAACATGTACTAGCATCTTCCCTTCTTCAAACCTACTATCTTGTTGTGGAAGGCAAGTTAGAAAGATTTGTTGAGGACCTGTCTTCAACATGTGTGTCAAACTGATTTTGGGCTTTCACTCAGTCTAGGCACTTACAAACTGTTTTGCCAAATTTTTTGGGTTTTGTTCTGTTCCAGTTTTTTTCAGGAATTGAAATTCAGCTGGCTGAACTGGTTCCTTGCACTGTTTCTTGTTTCTCTCTTTTGATACTTCACCCATCCTCTTTAAATTCTTGAAAATAACACTAGCCTTTTGAGTTAATTCTTTATATATTCAAGGTGAAATTAAAGAAGCCCAGCTAATTTAAAAAATGACTTAAATTCTCTCTAGCCTGACTTTCTGTCTTCTAGCGTGACAATTTGTGTTGATACTGAGCTCTGAGGGTTAAAAAAGGAAATTCAGATGGTTTTGTGTGAGTAATGTTAGCTTTTTGTTATTTTCCGTTCCACTTATTATCTCATCTCCAAATTGCAAAATTTTTGCTTTTAATTCCAGGTTAGGAGGACAATAGATGCTGAAATACTGGACCTTCTGAATTTCTGAGTTTTTGGCAGTCTTTTCACCTTTCAGGGCTATGTAAGTGTGTGTTCCATGATATAGCCATGTGTCCATGTGTTGCCTATGTCACAACATCTTATGTTCTAATTGCATATGTTAGTGGAAATAGCAGCTGTACCAAATAATTCAAGTTATTTTTGACCATTAACAATATAGACCAAAATACGGTAAGCAAGCAAGGATAATGTTGTTTCTAATTGGAATACGGACAGAAGTTCCAGGCAAGGTTTTTTGTTAAGATAATATCAGGTTATCTTGGCCTTGATACTTGAACTCTTTAACTGAATGTTAGATGGCTTGTACCAATGTTTTCCTGGAGAAGTAGCAATGTGCGCTCTTTTTTTATTTGCCTTGACTTATTATTTAGGTCTATTGAAAGAACAGGAAGTCAGCTATGGCTTTTGTAGCTGAGACCAGTTTCCTAGTCAGGAAAATGCTTTTATTTAAAAAATACATAGTGTACACACATACTGATGCATTATATTGTGGCTAACACAAAAGTTTAAAGCCAGATCTCTGAAATACAAGCTTTTTAGCCATTTTTATGGAAGAATGTCTTAATGTATGAATAGGATTTAAACAGTGCAGTAGCACCTATGTTCATGAAATAGCTGTGAATTGTTTACCAAAGATCTGGTAATTTACAATCAGGTTAATTATAGGAATCTTTCAAGATATTTAAAGATTTAGATTTTTTGGTTTATGCAGGCATATTTGAAAAGGTGAATCTTTGTTTCAGAATTTGAAAAACAGCTAAATTTTCTTGGTAATAGACTTTGACAATTTTTGTCTGATTAAGTTGAAAGTAAAAAGAGAAATGTCCTGTTTAAAGTGAGTATAAAAGTTCCCTTATATAGGAGTGATTGCATCATGCTAATTTAAACTCTCAATAAAAGTCTACATTTAATTTTTTGAGATATAACTGTATATTTTGCCTCTAATATATTTCTATTTATTAAAGTAAAAAAAGAAAATATCTTTTCTTAACAGAAGATAAGTGCAGCCTATCAATGATTCTTTCCTCCCTCATTTTCTGTAAATCCCCTTTTCATCCAGGATAAAATCATTTTGTAGCCACTCTTCATTGCAATTTTCTCCATGTGCTTACCCAGATGAGTATTATTCTCTAGCAGTCAAGTCATGTGGCCTAAGACTGGACCAGAGAACCAAAGAGTCTGGGGGAAAGTGCCTTGTCAACAAGGCTGCCACTTAAACTAGAGATGCTGGTGCTTGTGTGCCTCTGTCACCACTGGACAGAGCTGGTCTTGGGAGGCAGGACCTGTGCTAGAACTCGCGCTTCCCTTGTCGAAAACAAAAGCCTGAAATTCTATGTCTAAACCATTAGGCAGGTGTGCAAAAAAGATGGTATTCCTGGAAACAGGCTGATTGGCAGGGCCTTTTAGATATTAAAGCACAATTGCAAAGTAAATGAGTCATGCCAAGCTTGGGTATACATACTGTAATTTATGACCAGAGTATTACTTGCTTAAAATTGCAGTGTATTTGTACTAGTTCCCTAGTGGCTCAGGTAAACAAGACCTGAATTTCCAAGCTTAGCAAATAAAACTTTCTTTACCTCTCCCATTTTTGTTGAAGGAGGAAGAAGAGCATATCACACAGGCTTTCTCAACTACTTTAAAGACTGTTGCAGATCCATTTAGACTTTTGTGCTAGTCTCATTGAGCAATGCAGCATAAGTTTTTGGAGTAACATAACCAATGTCTGTTTGCCAATTTGTGTTTTGAAAAATTTTATGCATAAAAGTATTAATATTAGACAAGTGTTTATCATAGACAGCATTTCCAAAGAGTAATTACAGAATATACCAACATTTACTGTATAATTTTGAGTTTTTATCACCTAGGCTATACAGCAAGCAGGTTTCTTTGCTTTTGAGGTTTATGATTTGTCAGTTCTAGAACTTCCTCATTGTACCCGAAGACACACAGCGGAGAGCGCCATTTCCCCTTCATGTTTTGCTCATGCATCTCTCTGAAACCATATTATTACAGTTCAGGTAATGTGTTTTTTGTTTTAGAGGGTGCATTACAATATTTGAGAAATAAACAAAGCTGTTTCTTCAGCATACAAACTTTGTGGATGCCTGGGTAATGGCTGAGTGAGTGATTCTTGAGTTTCTTTTCTGTCCTCTCCCATTTATACTCATTGTATGAAATCAGCATTTAAACAATAAATTGACATCAGTAATCCAGCAGAATTTTTTGAATGCAGTTATAGAGAACTGTATGCTAATTCTGAATTACAGGTAAACAACATGCAGATATTTGCATTATGCATATTTAAATTTGCTTATTTGGATGCTAAGCTTTTCATAAATATCTTGTCTGAAGCTGAAAAGGGCCAAAATTTGGAATCTTGCTTGGTTCATCCGGTACTGGTAGACAGTCTCAAGTTCAAATAGTTAAGCTTCGAACTTGCAGTTTTCATGTTTAAAGCTCAGAATTACTTGCACGTATGTCACGCAGGGCTTTTGTTATCCTAGTGAATTTATGAGGATGAAGAATTTAAACTGAATTTCTGTCTTTATAATAATATACTCCTACAGTGACTCTTATCAGATCTTAAAGTGCTTACACTTTCACAAGGAAACCACAGCAGTAGCTGTCGCCAAGCTGACTTGACAGTACTGCAAGAACAACAGCATACATTTACATAGTTTTGTCAGGAGTCTGTTTTGCAAATGTTGTTCTATATATAACCCTTCTTATCAGTAAAATATTAGCTGTTTGGAGTCCTGATGTAAATAAGTGTACATTGGCTTATAAAAGTTTCTTACTGATTTGGTTTTATCTCTTTCTTGTTTAAGCCATTTGTAAACACTGTTTAAAAAGGTACACATGCAGTTTGTGACAATTTATCCAAACCCATTTTAAATAATGCAGTAGCAGTTTAACTACAAATACTGCATATAGCTAAGGCTATAAAAAGACTGCTTTCTCAATGGATCTTGTCTCCTTTCACAATATAGTTACATGCTGAGCATAGCAATTTGCATGAATGCTCACTGCTTTTGACTCCTGTTAGTTCGGTGAACCCTAGTAGAGCAAGAATGAATCCAGTGGTCATCCAGGATTGAGCAGCATCAGCAAAGCCATTTTAGCTGCTTCAAATCCGATAGCATTTCCAGTTTTGTATGGTGGTTAATGATCTGAACAGTGATATTCCAAGTATGTATCTGGGATGTAATTTGTCCTTCATTATGGTTGGGTGTCTTCCAGGAGGCATAGACCTGTTTCTCACATTAAAAGGCAGGGTGTATTAGCTCTGAAATAGTGAAACCAGTGTCACAGTTACACAGTTCCTGCAGTGAAGCTGGCTTGCATTCAGACACCTTCTTGCACTGGCACAGTAAGTGTAGGACTGCACTCTGTAGACTTGCACTTTAGACTTTTGGACCCAGATGAATTTCCAAGCCCAGCTGTACAACTGTATAATACTTTTTTAAAAGCTTTTGTTTATGGGCTAAATATTTCATATGGAATCACTGAGATATAGTGCAAGGGTAATCAAATAATGCTGCTTGAACTCAACTACATTTTGATGCAGACGTAAAAGAACTCTTTCAAACATAAACTGTGGAAAAAAAATTGCCTGTCTTGGTGATAAGTTTTCAGTTTCAGATAAGTACAGTGCTTGGATAAATAAGGTCAACACATTTAAAGAGGACAATAATAATAGTAATAATAAATATCTATCAGATATTTGTAGAGTGGGATTTCACATTGAATTTGATTACATATGTAGGCTTTTTTCCTTCATGGATTAGTATACTAATTTATATTATAATTTGACAAACAACAGTTTTCAGTCTTTCCCTAGGTATTCATTTATTGTTATTATGTTATAGCAGCTCCTAGAAGTTGTAGTCGTTGATTGGGTGCCCACTGTGGTAACTGCTCTAGTATGATGTTTTCCTTCTGCTGCTCTCCAATGAGATTGTAAGCTTCTAAGTAAGGAAAAAAAAAAAGTGTCTTTCTAAGACTTTGTCTGCATGGGAAATTATTCCATGTAGATTGAAGTGCCTGATCATTGCCTCAGACTGAGCCATAATGATGAATAAGCAGCCAGTTTAATAGAGAAGAAAACCTAGCACTGATTAACAAATCAAGGTGTAAATAGGGCTTATGTGCATGACTACAGCAGCGCAGGCACAATGTTTTTATTTAAGGAGTTCTTGAAAGGAGGCAGGGAGTCCTAAGTTACTTGTAGGATGAGAGGAAAGGGCCTAGTAATATTGGGTGTTAGATCTCCAGTTTTCCAACAATCTTCTTTCGCTATCTTTACTGTGCCATTGTACACCCATCCGCACTCTGGCGCAAATGTTCACAAATTAGTCCGAGGCTCCAGTGGAAGGAAAGTCACTCATATCAGCTACACCACTGTCTGTCAGAGCTGCAGTCATCATCGTTTCCTTTTTTTCTGCTATGGGATTGATCTTTGTTGTCATGTACATTCAAAGTTGAGCAACCAGTAGCATCCTTGAGCTACTGTAGGCAGGTGGAGAGCATGCAAGGTGCAGCTGTTCTATGGCTAGACATACGGAATGGTGTCCTACTTGGCTTTCCTAAGACAGCCACGGCATTTTGGAAGATCTGTGTAAATGAGCATACCCACTGTGGAATGCATCAAGTTTCTGCCAATTTGTATTCCTTCCTTGGGAATAGACTGGAGGTAACAGCTAAAACAAATGGAACTTAGCGTGGGACATTTAAAAAGGTCTTTACTTAATGTCACAGCAGAATGTTCTCTAGAGCCACATGTTGAAACAAACTGCAGGAAAGAGAGCTAGTGGCCTTTCTGGGAACTTGGTGTGTGTCTCTTACTTTCCTTTGGATCAGACTGTGCCTGAATTGGCTCTTTTTAAGGCAGCACTGGCCATCTTGATTGACAAGAAGTGCCGCTTCTGTCAAGTTGAATCACCTTCAGTTTCCTTCCCTTAGGTGGCTGTCTTGTCTCTTTCCCTTTGTGCCTACCTTGGCTTTCATAAATTCAAGTGCTTGGAATCTTCTATAGATGCTTACCTCTAACCACCTGGCTCAGCTCAAACTAGAGACCTTTTTTTCCTTTCCCATCTCATCCTCCTCTTTGTCTTTTCATCTAGAAGCTAGTGGTGCTGCTGGAGAAGAACAAGAAATGCTCAGAAATTTGCAAGAGCTGGTGCTGAAGTGGGAGTGAATAGAGACGGCATCTAAGCCTTTTGAAGCACCCTTCCCAGTGGTGTACTGCAACTGATTTTATTAGGGAGTAGGAAGAGCGCTCTCTTAATTTTTTTTTTCTCCTTCCCTCCCCCCTCCAAAGCATTGTTCTCAGGAGCAGTAAGATTGTGCACTGCTGCTTTTCCTAGTAGCTTCATTGCCCTGCTCTGAAAAGTTTTATCACAAAGCAATTTTCTTTAGAAATTTTGAATCACCCTTTTCTTTACCCTTGTGCTCCTGCTTCTCAGTCACAAATCCACTGTGGCCATAAAAGAATTGACAACAATAAAGCTTTGAGCCATGCTTAAGTTGAAATACCTGCTGTCAGCTGTACTCTGTCATGCATTATATTTGATGCTGTTTGCTCTTAGGCTTGCATTTGTTTCACCTTATATCTGGATGAAAAGACAGTTGTAGACACACAGCAACAGCGTAATAAAAGTCTTTCTTAGCAATACATTCTGTGAGAACTGGTGGTGTGTTAAATTCTTCAGCAGTTAGAAAAAGAAGAGGAATTTTTTGTATAACAATGAAGACTCATTATGTGTTCACAGATTAATTCAGATTATGGTACCAAGTAAAATTTAGATCTTAATAATAAGGATACTTGAGCACTTTTTACCTTGGGAGTCATAGCATGTCTTGTCGTTAGAGGCCTTCACACAGGTTAGGCAAACATCTATTAGGATGACAAAGCTGTAGTTGATTCAGTTGAAGCAGGAGGTTAGTCTTGAATAGGCTTTTAAGGGTCCTGTCTGTCCTTTTTCTACAGCTGGGATAATTTTGTAATTTCCTTGTGACTGTTTCCGAAGTATTCTGCATGGTGTGCTATACAAAATTCTTTTAGATGTATTTCTGTTACTGGCCATGAAGATTAAATCATTGAAGAATATGTAGTAATTTTCTGTCACTCTCCGTTAGACCTTTCTGTACCCATCAGGTAAGCCAGGCAGAGTTCAATAACTATATATTGAAACTAAACAGCTGCTCACTTTACAAAGTTACATCAAAAATAGCAAAGCTATTGGCTAAACCTCTTTATCACTTGGCTAGCACAGAGTTTTTCTCTGAAATCCCACTCAATCCAGAGCATGTATCTCTAAAATAAGTTGTCTGACCAGTATTTCTTCTCCTGCTCTGGTATTTTTAACAGTGGAGCCTTTAAGGACATAATTAATTTCTATTTTGATGGGGAGAAAAAACAACTTAAAACTTCTAGCAAATGTTCTAAGCTTGCTTTTTCTTTTTTGAATAAAAATAGTGTTGTAGCTGTGATAACAGTAAATCAGACTTGTGGAGAGAGGTAGTGGCTTTTCTTAGACAAGCTCATACAACTGATGACAGTAAATAAGCTTTAAAGCCTGATCTAAAGTAGAGCTTGCCCCCTGTAGTTTTCCCAGTGCATTAGTTGATCTAATGAAATACATTATTTAAAAATAAACCTTATTTTCTTGGAGAATTCTTTTGGTAAATATTTTGCAAACCAGAAATTTCATACTCGATGGTCTTAATATTTACTCCTGTGGGATTTCTGTTCTGTAACACTGCTCCACATGAAATAGATTTCTGCTCTAAGTATTATTCATGGAAGACATAGTATAGGGAAGACTAAATGCAGGTAAATAGAATTTACCCTCTTCTAATTTGGGCAGAACTGGGGTTTAGCTGTTTCTCTGTGAGACCAGTAGACAGTTGAATCTACCCATTCTTGGGTTTTAGTGACTTTCTGGTAGACCTTGTGAATTACCCAAGACTTAGTTTTCCTGTCAGTTTGCCAACAAGTAGGTAACATCTGTTGGTTTAAGGAAGAAGGTACACAAATATTAATAACTTCTTTCAAAGGGTTTGAACTTTTTTTTTCTTTCAGAATTTGAATTCAGTTTCACTGTCATGTCCAGGGAGCTTTAATTAGTACTTCTCTAAAATGCATTCATGGGGAGAATCTGTCCTGTTCCAGCAGTGTACATTTGTTCAAATAGGGCACTCTGAAGTGCTGTCAGTTCTTGCCTATACTAGCAGAATACTTCCTAACCGAAACAGGTATTCAGAAAGGAAGATTGCTGGGTTTGGAAATGCTGTGTAGAAAAGTTATTCTTCAGAGTATGGCATGCTAAATTACCACAATAGCAAACCTATTCTCCAAAGGGATTCTGTTCCTTCCATAAATTTTCTTTATGGAAAACTGCGGGGGGGAGGGGTGGGTGAGAAACCCCCCCAAAAGCCCTATTTATGTGCTTCCAGGCAACACAGTAAATATTCTTCACAGAATAACCTGAAGTACGGTCAGAAGCTTGTCATATTTGTGTGGCTGTGCTGTGTTTACACAAGCTGCCTAGGTGAGATCACTTGCTTTGCAGTGTGATTGGTACATGCCATGCTATTAGCAGCTCTGCTGCATGGAGCTCTGGCTATTCATAAATGCCCAAATAACATCATGAGGTTACAGTGAGGGAGCCAAACTGCACTTTTTTAGATTATAATCCTCTAACTACGTGCACTGAAGCAGGGGACCTGTGACTAGTACTCTTAAGGAGTTTCAGTGAGGCAGCTGCCTGAGTGCATTCAGATGCAAGGTGTTTTTTCACTTTTTAAGGTTCACCTCATCTTTCATAGCCCTTATAGAGTGGCAATCCAGTCCTTTGTGTTGTCATATAAACAAGTAGGGGCACTAACAAATAGGGAGACCCAGCTATCTTATCTATGCTGACTTTGCAGCCCAAGCAGAAATATGCATCAGGAAACCCTCCTTTTTTCAGCAGTAGGAACTGCATAAAAGAGTGATGAGCTTTAAGGAGGGACTGGTTTTGCTACGTTTATTTCCATCACCTTCGTGTGAATTCCCTGGGTGTATGGTATCCAGAGTAAGAACTGGACCACAAACATGTTGCTGCAAAATGAATAGTCACAAATGTGTTTTCAATGACAATATGGTTCTTACTCTACAGGATATAATATCATACTTACAAAATGCAAGGAGTAATACTCATGAATACAGAGAGTATACAGTAACCAGATAACAACTGTATGATGAAACCTGTTGAAGGAGGCATTCATCAAACAATATTTGTACTAGGGCTTTAGCTTCCTCACCTACATGAAGGTAAGAGAGAGTGAGAAGATTGCTTTGATTTATGGTAGTTTCACGCTCTAGCAGACTAGTGGAAATGGGGTTGTGTTGACTTACAGTAAAACTGCATTTAAAAGATGAACTTTGCAGCTGTAAGAGTTAGGAAAGTGTATCACCTGCAGAATTTGAGTGTTTTGTGTGGTTTATACAACTACAGCAAGTAAGCCGATTAGCTATTTGAATCTCCCTAGGGCCTATTGTATGTTAATGTTCTTAATTTCTGCCCTAAATTTGCACGGAGGCAATGTACTCCTAAATATCTGTGGCTTGTTTCTTGACTATAACTCCACATCCCAACTGTCCCCTTCTGCCAGTAATATTCTGGTTATGTTTATGTAATGGTTTGTGTGATCCCTTGGAAAAAGTATATGCTGATAAGTATCACACATAAGTAATCAGAATATGTTTACAGTGTGTTTTGTGGTGCTGTGTTGGACCCACCTGAACTAGCTCTGACAGGCTGGTACAGTGCGGTGAAGGACTGTGCCAAGAGATAACCTCAGGTCTCAGAAGCCGTCCAGCTTTGCTGCCTAGCACTGCGCTACTGTTAGAGCCCTGCGCTGAAATGGCAATACTGCTTCCAGAGCTGGCTTGTTGAGTACTTCTCTTTCGTGCTGTGTGTCATGGCTAAAGAGTCCTTGTTCAAATCAATGGCCCAGATTATTACAGAGCTTTTTCATAAAGCTCTTACTGTATCCTGGACAAGACCAAAGGAAGCAAGTCAAATGTTAGGCCATGTTACAGGCTAGGGAAACCAAGACAAGACGTGGTATTGTACATTTTCACCTTGAATGCTCTTTAGCTTTGGCTGTCTTACAAAAGGCACATCAGAAATAGGCAATTTAGGTTACCAGAATAGGCTGGATTTTGGATGAGATGAGGAGAAAGGACAGGGGAGGGATTAATGAATGAAAAGAGCTAGCTGTGTGTTGCTGACTCTTCTTATTCTAAGAAGTGATACATAAATTAAAAGCCATAATAACTTTTGTGTAAAGCAGAATGTTACAGGATACTTTGGAGGCAAGAGGAAAAAAAATCTTAGAGCCTAGTTCTCACCTCCACCCACTACTCCTCCTCCCAGAAATCCCCACTTGCCTCCCCATTGTCAATATTTACACTAGTTATATCGAAGGTGTACAGTTATAAAAGTCTAACAGAGAATAGCAAGATCATCAGTTACATAAAGGAGGGAAAACACCTAATCATTATAGCATGCCTGTACAGACTCTTGCAATTTATGTCTCTCTTTGGTATCTGCTAGCTGTACCTGGTGGGGATGGTAAATGATGATTTTTAGTATGCAGCTTTAAAAGAGGGAGAGGAGGGAGTGAAGGGACAGGATAGCTGAAAGCACTGTACGAGCACTAAATAGCCCTAACACAGAGCCCACCTCACCAGCTATGCATAAGGCAGCCTGTTTTACCTCCACTGTGTGGCAGAGACTGAAACAGTGATAAGGTTAAACAGTATGTACAGAATTCAAGGGCACCGTTTCTTTGCTTTCTTATCTGTACAGACTTTTCAATTGACTTTTAATCCTTCTTACACAGGCTGTTTAAATCCCATCAACACTGTTTATAAATGGAATTTTTTTTTAATAACTCAGCCTTACCCAAGCAGACAGTTTTCAAATTGCTGCTGAATGCTGCCGTATTCATTAAATCTCTTAGTGTTGCCAGTTGTCCACCGTTTCTTGCCTACTGAAAGGTTTTGAGTCTCTCTTTACTTTGGGACTTAACTGGTTTTGTTAAATTGTATTAACAGGTACTCCTACATCTTTTGTTACTGGCCTGTAGTGTTAATTGCAAAGTCGATGATAGTTCCATGTCTCTGAATACCTGTGTGATAATTAGATGCTCTTTGTAACTCTGATTTATTGTATTTGTTCTGAAGAGCAGAAGTAAAGGCATCTGGATTTTCTTTCTCAGATGCTATAGATTTAATAACATATAAGGTTGTGTCTAAATAATGGTGCTGATTTTAGGAGGAAGTTGTAATAAAGTCCATAGAGTTACACTGAAGACTAGTTTTTGTATGTAACTGCTGACGTAACCAGCTGGAATTGCCCCAAGCTTGGGTGAGTGTTTGTCCAAAGAGAGAAAACAAATACAGTAGTTGCAGTGGAAGGAATACATAGGCTACCATTTTATTTTCACACAGAATTTGTTTCTGTTTGCTAGCAGCTCTGCTTCATAAGAAAACTTAAAAGTTCAATTCTAAGAATTGAATCCATCTGCAGAGGTTATACAGCAAAGTTCTCAGACCACTGGGACATATTAGTTGCAGTTTGGTCATAGACTTGGGTAAACCCATGTTTTCTGTGAAGTGCCTGCCCTATCTTAAACTTTCACTGTTTGAAACTTCAATGAATTTGAATCACATACTAAACCTCACCCCAAAAAAACTAATTTTAGTCTGAGAGATGTGGTTTCCACTTACTTTTGATGTACTACACAGCAATTTATGAAGCTGCTGTCCTGGGTGAGTCCCTATACTAAGGCGGGGCTGTCCATAAGCCAGACAAGCAGAGGGATGCTTTTCCATAGGAGTCCTTGGCCCTAGATGCTCCCCACCTAAGCCTCTGGTTTGCCATCCTTCATTTCCAGAAACTGCCTTTTCTGGCTTTGCACTCTCTCTTGTCCTTAATGACCAGAGGATCCAGCTGTCGGGCACTGGTGAGGAGTGCAGCCTGTTTTCTTCCACTTCTACATGCATATGATGTACAGGGAGAGTTTTCAGCTTCTACCTTCCTAGTTCTTCCAAGGTAGAAGGAAGTTGTGGTGTGATACTAGCTGAAACTCAGCCTGCATTTAGTGAACTTGTGCAAGTTTCAGGTTCATATAACAAGCTGAAACCTATATAAATTCTGCCAGACTTTGTGTTTCCTGGGGCAGTTCGGACATTTTCAATCTGCAAGTGGCTTTGATAATGGGCCATCAGTAAAGTAATAACCTGCTCTTACAGAGCTAGATGTCTTTTGGAAATAGCAGCAACCTGAAGCAGAGCAGAAATCAGACTCTTCATACCTTGAAATAAAGTCTTCGCAGGTGGAGGTTTAGAGGAGTACTGGGGGCCTGTTTTGCTTGCGGGGCGTTGTCCTGAAGCTTTAGTACATCACTCTAACCCCTTTTACAGTTCTAGTTCTCATGTCATGGAAGAGCTGAGCTGTCCTAGTTGAGAAGCAGTGGGGGCAAGAGAGACTGAAAACAATAAAACAGTAGAAAAATGTTATCCTGATTTCTGTCTGTACTACCCAGTTTTGTATGACACAAGTCACAGTGACTTTTCATATTTGTGCTTGCTGGAACTAGCACATGCTCTGAAGGGAGAACATCCTCTGTTCTGCACATGGCACTACTAAGTCATCACTGGAGCTCATAGTAGTAGCGTCTAGAGTCAGGTGAGCAGGTGGGGCTCTGTACAGATCCAGAGCACAATTCAGTTAATTACAGCCCAACCAGGCTAACAGTAAGTAATTCAAGACAGGGTAGTAAGAAAAGGAAAATCAGATTTGTTCTACAGTAACTTCTGATTCTTTGAATTGAAGTGGAGAAGTAATGGTGGGGAAGGGGAACAGTGAGAGAAATGAAGGAGGGATGATGTAGAGAGGAAGGAGCTCAGGCTAAGAGGGAAGCCAGCTTGTGACTGAATTGTGATTAGTGTGCACTGATCTGAATCTAAAAGCCCAGCTGTTCTCTATACCTTGTCATCTCTTCCAGGTGTCTGCTTCAGTAACTGGCTTTTGTGTTTTGAATTTTGTGACTGTATTTGCTGAAGGGGCTTCCTACCAGGGAAGAACTTCATGTACAGGCCTTACCAGTACATGTGTATTAAGGGATACACGCATAGGTTGATACCATCTAAATGTGAAGAGTTCCGGTATCTACATTTGATTCATATTTAAGCAGATTTCCATAACATAAAATAGGTCATGAACCCAGGGTCCTGCTGAAGTGTGTCTTTCAGTGTGCACTCTTCTGAGTCTCCTGTCTGCATTTGGCGGTACTAGTCAGTTTGCAAAAATACTGGGCAAAGGAAAAAGTTGGAAAATAATTTTCCAGTATGGAACAGACATGCTGATTCTTAAGAGAAGTGTCACTTAGAAGTTAATTGAAAACCTTGGAAGCTTGCTTTCTGGGTCTTTCCCCACTGGCTTTTCACATAATTGCAACACTGCTTTAGTAAGTTTTCAATTTGGTTTAAGGGCACCTAAGATGGGCTCCTCTGCTTGATGTAAACTGTTGTTTGTAAGCAGCAAGCCATGGAAGTTAAGCACCCTTCCACCGCAGAAACTGTATGCTTTCCAGGGTAATGTACACAATACACTTATACAATGTTCGAGGTTGTTACCGGACTAAAAATATGTGCTGTTTCTCCAGGCAGTTTGCTTAAATCTTAAAATCTAATCTGTTGACTCTAGTTCCCTTCATGTTCCTTTCACAATGTACTATTAGTTACAACTTTCTGAGCAGCTACCCACTCCCTTTGACCCCTGAGACAACTGGGAACATGGGCTAAAGGTTGTAGATGATCCAATCAGGAAATTCATGTAAGTGTCAAATGCAGTTGTGTAGCTTCTCCAACAGTTGGTGGAAGTTTTGTGTGGGGATGGGAGAAGAAACATATTTAGGGAGACACTTGTATAAAACGTACAGGAAAAATGGATGCAGCTGTATTCCTTCAAATCTGATGGTGACTAAAATAGCAGGATAAATGCCATTAACATTTAGTTGATACTTGACAGGAAAACATGAAATAAATTTGCTTTTAGAGTTTTTATTTACTGTTTGAAAACTATAATGTAAAGTGTTATTACTCTATCCTGTCAACAAACTGTTCATAAAAAGAAACAACCCAGTTATCATTATATTCTTGTATTTTTTAAAAAAAATATGCTCTACCCGTGCATAGCTCAGTTAAGAATTTAGTAGGATACTCAAATGCAAAATTCAGTTACTTGAAAATAGACAACTTCCATCTAGCGTTTGTTCTAAAAGGGAGCAGAAAAGGCATTTACTTGCCAAGTTCAGACTTCTGTTTCTACTGCAGTTCTTCATGATATTCCTGACTTTTAAATAGGCTGCAGTCCTTCCCATGCCCTAGGTCCTTGGGATTGAGCATGTTTTCAGCTACTGTTGGCTGAGAATTGTTAGCCAGGAACTCTCAAAGTGAAGCTGATTGCTTTAAGACTGGCTTGGACACCTCTTGTGTCCAATGTTCCTTAGTGTTGTGCTTTTAGAAAAAAGTTTTGCATAGTGACTTGTTTGTGGTTGTTCTCTCTTTTTTAATAGCCACATAAATGTCAACAGACTGGCACGGAAGGCAGCATAGCAGGGTTGCAGGATAACTGTGGCCAGTACCTTTCTGTCATTCTTGTATCCAGATGATACAATACTCCAATACTTGGGGAGTATTGTGATTCCTCTATAATCAGTCCTGGATTTGTACCATCTATCCCATACATGCAGGTTGCTGATTACCAGGCAGGCCTGTCAGTGCTGGAAGATGTAGTGTCCCTCTTTTGGGAAACTTGTGGCTGGTAAGGCTTTCTTAAAGGATCATTTTTTCATATGTAGAGCAACAGTTCAGAGGCAAGAATATTGAGCCAAAAATCTAAATGTATGTTTTGTTTTATGTGAACATCTGTCTTGTTATGAGGCAGAAGAGGCAGTTGTGTTCATTTATTTTTTTTTCATCAGTGAGTACCCATGCAGAGAGTTAGTCTGTTTTTAGGACCCCATAAACAGTGCTGTCATTATCCATACACATTCCTGTCCCTTCCACCCCTGCTCTGCTTTCCACTCCCCTCCTGGAAGATTGCATAGACAAGGGAAAAAAGGAATTTGGTCATTTGGGGCTGCTGGTAGCTGGTTACATAGTCTCTGTAAAATGACTGCTGTGTGCATACAGCCAGGTGTCTGATGTGTTTGGGGCAGATTCAGACCTATTATACATGCAATACTTGGGAGGTCACAGGCAGTGCCCAGTGAGATAGATGTGTTCTGGATGCACTGCAGTTACTTTTCATGTTTTTTCAAAATTTTTTGATTTAACATCATGTATGCTGCCCACTTGGGCTGTGCCCGCATTCCCATCCAGGAATGTGGGGCCCCTATCCAGTGACTTCTTTATTGAGTCTCTCCCCGCAAAGCAGCTCCCCAGCTTGCCTCTGGCTACTTTCTTCTTCCCTCTGCCCCTCAGAGCAGCCCTGTTCAAGATATGTTTAGAGCTGTTAGGAGAATTTTTCTAGTTGCTGTATCATGTGAAACAGGGCAAAGTCCTCCACTCCTAACATATTTGCTGTACAAGTTTATATGGGGGTTATCTTTCTTTCCTGTTTAGGTCAGCTTAGGCATGGTCAGACGATGAATTTTGATTGCTTGTTACAAGAACATTTCTCTCAGCCGGGTCAATATGCTGCCAGAATCAACCTGAAGTCTCAAGTGACCCTAGTATAAAACATTCCCTCCCAGCAATGTCTTGATTGTATTTCAACAAAAGAATTAATGCAGGACAAGCTATTAAGAAAGTGCCTGCCTGTGTGTGTAATGCTGCATTAATCTTCTGTAGCCCTGAGAATGAATTTACTGTACAAAATGTGGCCCTTACGTATGAAAGAAAGAATATAGATGATATTGCAATGTGAATTCAGGGATGCAGGCGTTTATTTGTTCTTACAGAGCAGAGAATCAGCCTCTTCAGAACAAAAATTAGGGGCCCAGGGACCCCTCTCATTTGCCACAGCTGAACCTCCCCTTCTGGATCCTGGTTAGTGCAAGCTCTAAACTTCACCTGCTGGCTGTGGACATGCAAACATCTTGCCTTAGCAAAATAACTCCCACCAGGCTTAAGTTTAAATCTAGATGGATGATCCTCAGGAATCGTCTCTCTTATCCTAGCCCAATGCCTGAATTCTGCCCTGCCAGTCTTTGCTGATTCAAATCCTAATGCAGATCCTGGCTCTGGTTTCTCTATGAGCCCCAGGTCTAAGCTCACCAAAGTAATTTCTCCTGGACTCATCCCAGTCTTGTTTGTTTTAGCCATTGTGCAGTGATCCTCGACAACTCCAGACCTATGTTTTGCCAAGTAATTCTTTATTTGCTACAGGTCTAGAGTTTGTCTCTGGCCCTTGTTGGCTACCATCCAAACTTGGTTTAGCCTCAGCCCTACTAGTTTCAGAAGAGTGTGATGGTACATGTAAATTTTTTTCAAGTCATGTTTCACATTGTTATAAATAATTTGTTAGTCTTATGAAATTTATCTTTACATTTACAAAAATAATTGAATTATTTTTGTGGTAGTCTCTCTCAAGAGGAGGACTTCTCAGGAAGATGACAAACACACCCTGAGAAAAAGAAATCATCCTCTGTTGTTGTTACTAATATAGGCATGTCAGCAAATCAACCAGAGTTTTTTACTAGTAGTTTAGTTACAGGCTTCAGTAATCATTGTTGCCTCTTCAGGGGTAGTGAAAATGTGGTCCAGTTCTGCCCAAGTTTTAATTTGTTGCATTGTTTTGCTGACTTGGAATCCCTGCTGAGCAGTTAGAGGGGAGTTGTCATGCTGGTGAGAAGCAGAGGGACAGGTATAGATTTGTAGCTTTCATGACAAAATGAGAAAGTGTTTGAATGCTATAGCTTCATATCCAGTGAAACAGATTTATAAGCTCAAATATGAACTGTAAACACCAAAACCCTTATTTATGGACATTATCCCTGTTTTACTACTATCTTAGTAAAATTTCTGTGGGTTTAGTATGGTATGTGTGCATTTTTCTTTATTTACTTTCACTTTGTTTATTTACGTTTGCAAACTGCTATAAATCAGGCTTTAATGCTAGCTTGATTGCAAAATATTGATTCTGCTATGGAAATCTGAGAGCACTGTGTCTTCTGCAGCATGTCTGCTGTGTGTATTTTGTGTGTGGTTTCAGTGCATTTGAATCTGATGGGCTACACATACAGTGCTGGCCTTTCCCAGGACTTTTCGAAGTATTGCATGTTTAAAATGCTGTGTAGTAAGTAGTGAGGGTGGTCCAACAATGGTAGGTGGCCTTTCCTCTCTCACAATAGCAAGTGGTTGACTTAAAATGATGATTGTTAACAAACAGTGGATTAAGGCTAAGTTCCAATATTAAAGTTTGGTTAACTTTTTAAAAAAAAACAAAGCCACTTAACAGTATTTGAACAGAAAGTGCTAGAATTGGTTTCAAGTCTGTTTTGACTTAGTTCCCCTAGCAAATACGCATTTGAGAAGGTAAGCGGGGCAACAGTTCCACTGGCTGGACACCATCATTGCAGACAGCAGCATTGCAAAGCCCAGAAAAGTTTGTGGGTTTATTGAGATCCCAAACAGCTCAGTTGCAGAAATCTCCCTGTGATTTTACAGTAGCCCTGCAGGGACCCAAAGACTCCCTGGCCTGTGCAAAAGCGCCAAGGTGGCAGTGGGGGTAGGAGGGTAAGGAGATGGTCCTGTAGGCAGCTTGGTGGCAGGCCAGCTTGTGCCAGGGCCCTTGTGGGAGCTCTCCAAGCTCCAGAGAAATCCAGGTTTTAGGAGGATGCAGAAGTTGTACTGCATTTAACAGGGGCACGTGTACAATGTCCTTGAAGCACGTGTTGGTAGTGGCATTGCAGGTCACTGCGCCTGCTCTGGGGCTCTTCACAGTGGGTGTTGGCTGTCAGTGATGCTAGTGATAGGGCAGGGGTGGCCCCTGATGGGCTGGGGGGCTTCTGCTCGGTGAGGTACTCCCTGGGAAGGTGTCAGTGTCCTTTTAACTTACAGTAAGAGAAAGAAATGGCATATTAATGCAAGTGTCAAAATAGTAAAACCCACTGTAGGAAATGGTCTTGATTGCTGAGTAGGAGACAGACCAGATCTTTCAGGATTTGTATCAGCAGGAAAGCAGTGCTTTTTTCAGTTCTTCCGTTTTAGAAAGCAAAGGCCAATAAACTGATTTGGGTCAAAATGTCTTAGCCATGTCATCTTCTCAAATAGGGAAGAATGAAGAATACAGTCCTGTCTGAATTTAAACAAAACACCAACAGTAACTGCCCAAATGGCAAGAAATACATGATTCATCTAGGTTTAATTTTCATGATTCTCCTCAAGCAGAGGAGCAGAGGTCTTCATGGGTTTGTTTTTGAGTATAAGAGTAAAAGAAACAGATTTGATATGAAAATGGCAGATCTTGTATTATCTCCTTAACAGTCAGGTGTTGAACGGTACCTAGAGGATGATCTGTTTTCTTACCTGCTATCATTAAATAAATTATGCAGGTTACTTGTCTAGGATGATGTTACTCACTTTTGTACTTAACTATTTGCCAAGATAACATTCTAAAGTAGTTGATAAATCCTATAATGTTATTGTACTTGGCTCCATATATTAAACAAATATGGAGAGAGATTCAGTCTCAAGGACTTGCAACCTTACCATCAAGATAGATCATTACAGAAAATACAAGCGGAATACAGCTTTATAGGTATTCGGATTTTTTTCCTAATAAAAAAACTTTGATGGCTTTCCAAAACTCACAAACTCAGATAAATAACGTATATTTTTTGGGTCACAGCTAGACTGTGAAAGCTGAAAATAAAGTGGTGGTTTGTTTGGGGTTGGTTTTTTTTCTGCTGTCTGCTGCTCTGAGGCACAGTGAGCATGTCCTTCAAAGTGGCAAGTATAAGAAGAAAGCCACAAAACAGATCCCCAAACTGCAGTTACTGATAAAAGCGTTACTGGATTTCTAGTGGCACTTCCCATATTCATTTAGTACTACTTCGCTTGATTTTGTCTCATTGTAACAATCAAGCTATCGAAATCTGAGAGTCTTCTTGAAGTGCATTAAATGGCATGACATGCTTTTGTTGCATTCCATTCTTCTTGTCTTTTTGTGGGGAAAACATTGAATTTATTAAAAAAACCAAAAACCATCACTTAAGGTTTGGCTGTAGTGTGGATATATGTGAGCTGAAGGGTTGACTTGAAGACATCTAACAGAGCATTTTATAAATTGCTAGCTTCTTCCTTGGTGAAGGCTCTGCAGAAATAAGCTTTTTGCTTGTTGCATCTGCAAAATCAAGTCAGGCATGAGCTTCAGGTCAGAGTTTCAAGCAATTGTCTAGAAACACACCTGGGCCCCTAAGGGTAAAGATAACAAAAAGCTTCTGGTGAGAAGAGCTTCTGGGTTGCATGTCTCTGTGTACCAGAGTATGAAAGTAGGTCTTAGTTGCAACTTCTTCACAGGACACTTGCGCAGCGTTTCCTGCATGCTCACTGTAACCTCACAGCAATGCAGCTCTGGGTCACCTGCTGTCATGGTCTCACCCAATTCCAGTAAGCCAGGTGTACCACTCCAGTACTCCTAAAGGCATTTTTTCCCCCATGTGCTTGCCGTTGTGTCTGATTTGTCAGAAGCTAATAATGAGATGCATTTAATTGCTTTTTCTTCTCTTTTCATATAAAGACTATTTCTGAGGTCAAATGCAGTTTAAAAAGCCCAGAAGCCTTAAACTCACACAAGAGATGATTCAGCTGGCCTTCCCTTACTTTGAAGCCACACATGAACATTGTGTAAAACGTTTTGTTCGTAGTGGGTTGCCCAGAAGTACAAGGCAACTTCCATCTGTGTAGGACAGGCCTTCCAACAGCAGGTTTACATGATAGTGGTGAAGCACGTCAGACAGCATTCACGTAGCATAGCAAGTAAGGTACTGCATTGTCTCATTGCTTTTAACTGAATTGAGGACTACGAGTTGCAGGAAGTTCCCAATTTTTACTCAACTAAGAAAGGATATTTGTCCCTTTTCAGTATTCATCTTGGGGAGCAAGGGCCTGAGAAAAGGATAGTGAAATTGATCCCAGCTCCAAGGAGCTGTGCACAGTGCCTCGGGCATTGGTATAACCTGGCAGTTTGCTAACTGAAGGGAAGAGGTGAGACCTCTTGAGGCCAAACCAGTCCTAGACAGCTATGAGCTATGTTAAATTTTATTTTTCTTGATTGAACTCCAAACACATTCTTTCATTAAGGTTAAACTAGGGCTTTTTTAACCTTAATGTTTGTTTAGTACTGAGAGAGACTGCAGAGTGGCTGGCAGCCTGCAGATGTTCCGTTCCCCAGAGAGCACAATCTGCAGCTGGGCAATTGATCCCCTCTCCATACACCCCCTAGCCACCAAAAGATCAGAAGTTACCTGTGAGTTACCAAGGTCAATTTTGAAACTAGTTAACACGGACTTTAATTTTGGGAGAGCTGGGCCTGGGCGAGTTGTTAACCAGAGTATTCTTGCACAGTGCATGAGCCTGGAGCCACCTCAGAACAGTATCGGAAGAAACCACTTCTCTAACACTGCATATTCACAGCAAGCCAGACAAACAACTTCTATAGTTCAGCTGCTGTTTATCAGCCTAGGAGGAGCTGTGTACCCTCATAAAAAGGGGGAAGAATAATCTGGTAAGACATTCTTTCAATCTACTAAGCTTCAGATATGCATCTTTAATCTACCTGTTTGTAATAGCCTTAGAAACCATAAGCCTGTTTTTGTGTCCTTGCCAAAGCATGAATAATCTCAAGATCTCAACTTCTTATAGCTCCCTAAATTAAACTTTGTACTTCTGCTACCTAATAATTGAAGAAGAGAATGTTAAACTTGAACAAGCTTTGGGGAGAGAAAAAGCAAAACAACTTGTGGTTTAGAGGTGGGGGCGAGCTGTAGAAATCTTAAAGGCAGAAAGTCCCAGAGGAATGACTGTTTGGGTGGAATAAGAGTCCTGACTAATGAACAGATAGTTCAGGGAACAGATAAAGCCACTGGAGTTCTTGGAGCTTGGTCAGTTAAAGTCAGCCAGCTGTGAGAACAGCTCAGGTGTAACAACCAAGTCTCACAGCCTCTTGCAGCTCTGAGAAAAGATGCTGGGTCTTCTGGTGAGGGTACAGTGGGCTAGGAATGACCTGATTTGTAATTACTCACAAACCCCCTTGATTACTTGCAAGTCATTTGCTCATTAAAGCTGAAGATGTGGCCATTAAGAAAGCAGAATGTAAGAAAGAGATAGAAATAGAAAAACAGCCTTTCAAGGATGGATAAGGTTCGAAGACCAGACAGTAAATATAATCTCTGAATATTGTAAAATGTTAAGTCTTAGCTGGCCTTGCAATCCTAAAGACTACAAAAGGAAAGCTTCTATATATTGGTCTAAATTTGTTTCCTGATATGGCCAATTGTCAGCCCTCCATTCTCCTAAACAACTTGGTTTTGTTATTATTATAAAGGTATCAGGTGCAATGCCATTCCTAAGGGCTGATCCTTTTTGACACATGCAGCAAGAATTTAGATTGTACAAAGAATACAGTTTATCCTCCTCCCTAGAATTATGTGCTAATTCTAATAATAGGGTGAGTTTTTTGAAGACTGACAAGTCAGACTGTTAAGGTTAAATCAGGAAGAATGCTTTGAAACACTGACCATTTTTTCTTGACTCATATGCTAGGATGATACATTCTTATATTTCATTTGAATTCTTTCATCACTGTAATGAATGGTTCAATTGCTGTGCCTCCCATATTGTTATCATGATAAAGATTTTTGCTATTTTAGAAATAACAAATCTATAATAGAAGAGATTAGGAGATACATGTGAAATGTGTTATGAAAAGGGTAGTGGCTGTGGACAGTGAGGAACGAGAGGAATCCACAGGGAAATGTTCAGAGTGGCTGGTGTGGGGCTGCTTAGTCATTGCTGAAACACCTGGTGACTTCATTAAGATGCCAGATTAGGTGGAGCTGTTCAAGCTGTTCTGGTTGAAGAGATTCTTGCCCCCATGCTTTTATTGCTGCTGCTTTGCTAGGAGTTACGTTCCCTGAGATCTGTTCGTTATTAGTAATGCCTAACCTCTATCAGTCACAGTGAGCGAAAACAATTAAATGAACCCCCCTCAACCCAAAATAGTCTTCCAGTCGCTTACTTGGACTCTAAGCAGTACTGAGCACTATTCGCAGCAGCTGGGGGGGCAGACCTTAGGAGAGAGACCCATCCCTCCCAGGAGGCAGTGACACCCAGGTTAGTGCAGTAACTTCTTCAGCTGGCATAGCTGCAGGTGGGAGACACCATGTGTCTGTGGCTCAGGGGTTTCAAAGACACTTGGACGCGAATGCTGGTATTTACGTCCATTCTGCTAAGCTTGCTACATCTTGCCACAGCTGGCGCTACCTTATGAAACCACAAGAGAGAGAAATCCAGTCCTAAGAACTAATACAAATCAGGTAGCTCAGAGCCCTGAAGAATTATGTTTTTACTTCTAAATGCTCCTGGGAAAGAATTATCTGATCATCCTCTGAGATACTCATTTGATGTCCAGGGCATTGCAGTAACAGGCATTTCGACTGGTCCTGCTTGGATAGCTTTTCTACAGAAGGAATTTAAAATCTTGGTTTGCCAGTTCTTTGGAGTCATCTGTTTGTGCTGAACTTGACTCAAAAAAGCCCCTTATTGGACTGAAATGGAACTATTCCAAGTTAACAGGGGCTGAGTGCAGACCTATGTGTTTGCAGGACCGGGCTTTTCACGTTGTAACTGGTTCGTCTCCTTTTAGCTTTGCCAGGACATTTCTTTAACTGTAGTGATAAAGAAAAATTGCTTTTCTGATGACTTAACTTAGAGTACACAGATGTTAAATGCCATCCTTTTATGCAAGCAGCTTTTATGGAAGTGCTTGCTATGAAAGAGTATGTTTCCATGCTTTGGGTGGCTTCGTGTGTATCTATCACACCTTCTTTCTGGGTGAAAGGAAACTTGGTATCTATCGGTATTTTCATGTTAAACATTTGTTGTTGTTGTTTTTTCCCTCATGAGCGTTTCACTAGATCTCTGTTTACTTGCATCAATACATCGTCAAACATACTGTTGTGTTTCCCCAGGGGAGTGCTCAAGTTATGCAAACTGTACCATAGATCTGCCCCTGTGTCCCCTGGCTGCACTGGGTTCTGCACTCAGAACCCAAACGAACTTTGTGCCGGTGTCAAACCATATTCCCTCATGAAATTGCTCATGTAGCTTGTCTTACTAGCCCCCAAATGGAAATAATTTCAGTCTACAATTGCATACTGATTTATAGATGAGCACGTGGCTCAGTTTTGTGTGTTCTTTGATTCGGAGGAGTTGCACTTTGGGAGTACTTGTGGGAGGGCTGGGGTGGAGAAAGCACTTGCAGCAGACTGGGGTGATGAGATTCCGCTAAGGCAGAGACATACCTGGGGCCTGAGCAGAGCTTGTGTACTCAGGCCATATGGGAGAGCTTTTAAAACCATTATTTGTTTGCTACGGCTGTGTAACTTCCTCTTCCCCTTTGTACATGCTTTTTCTGACATGCTGTCACTGCCTTCATCTATCCTGATACAGAAAGCAAAGAACATGGTATAATTTCCTGCCTTCTGCTGTTGAGATGGTTGTTCAATGAGAGAGAGTTTACCTTGGATGATGTCAGAAAAATCTGTATCTGCCAAGGTTCTTTGTATAGGAACAAATGTTAGCATAAACAAGCTTCCTCACAAATATCCAGGCAGGGCAATCTGCCACAGTGAGTGAAAAACACTTCAGGGAACTGAGGGAGTGC
>VYZV01031570.1:2082-34093 GCA_013401275.1 Pandion haliaetus | reverse complement strand
GCTGCCCGCGGAGCGCGCCCAGCCCCGGCATGAGGGTGGCGAGGCCGGGCCCCCAGCACCAGGTACCCCGCGGGTGGCGAGGGGCCGCGGCCGCGTCCCCCCCGTCTGGCTCCCGCGGGGCCGAGCCCTCCCGGGGGCGGCGGTTGCGGGGCCGGGGAGGCGGGAGCAGCGCTTCCTTGCGGGCTCCTCGCTCGACCGTAAAGACGTCGTTCAGAGCTGCTGGAGGGTGACTTTGGGGGTCTGCAGGTCCTTTGTAGCTCCTCTCGGGGGGTTATCCAGCGGCCGCTGCCTGGAGTGACAGTGCAGATGCTGTCGCTTGCCTCCCCATTGCCACCTGGTCCCAGAAGGGCTGAGTACCGCTTGCGTGTGTGCTGGTGGGGTGGCTCTGCTGGGTTTTTAGGCTCGTCCAGGTAGTTTTTGCCTCTGAGTTGCCCGATATTTATTTCGTTCTTGCATAGGCTTGCGTTATTCTTTTGAAACCGTGAGACTGGTCTTGCGTTTCTGATAGAGAAGAGCTTGCTGTGACTGTATTCAAACGCAAGCAATAGCGGTTTTTTGGACAGGAATTAAAATGCTGCTTTGGATCTCTTTTGTAAGTTTCTTAGAGTCACTGCGTTAAGATTCTTCTTTTAAAGGAAATTTTTCAATCCTCAAACTGCTGCAGGTTGCCACAGAAACTATTCTGTATTTTTCCGGTTTGTACAGGTCTAGTACCACCTGGATACAAATTGCTTTGCTTTGACATAATCCAGCAGTACAGTCTACATAATGCAAATGGTAACTGTCGCGTTTAAACTTGTTTCCTTCTGTGTCACTGATTTATTGCTATTTAAACAGTGTTTACAGCATGGAAATACCAGACATTTCTTCCAAATCTTTTGCCCTTTAAGACTTTGTTTCATTGTACACATTACAGAACTGGCATATAGAAAAGCTAGGCACTCACTGAAATTCAGTCTCTTGGTTTCAGTGAGCTCATATCAAAAGTAAATTGGGTTGTGGTCCCTAGGCAGTTGTCTCGCAAAACCACTTCAGGAAGAGCTATTGATGCTGAGGAAGAATAAGTAGTGCTTAGGTGCCTTGAGACTACTCCAGTTGGACCTGCTCTTACTGCTCGGTCCTAAAAGATGACCAGAGAAGAGGTGTTACAGCTTGAGACTGAGGAGTCTGGGCTTTGCTTTTATTCTTGCCGTTGTGAACAGGGTGTGTGACCTTGGGCACACACTTGCTTGCCTTGATTTCTGTCTTGAATCGAGTCACATAAATTAGTTGGATGCTTTTAAAATCTGATATTCAAAGGACTGAGACATTCAGAGAAAGTAAGTGTACTTTACTGATATTTAAATACAAATAATTTAAGTATTTAAATTCATATAAGAATAAAGTATTCTGTGTAAAATAGAAGCAGTTCCAGTGAAGAGCAGTAGGTCTGTGGAACAAAGTGCTTTGTAGGAGAGGGGGAGTACTTGTTCTCAGCTCTTTAAATCCATGCAAGTGCAGACATGTCTAGTGCTTCAGTTGAATGACAATCTGAGATACACAGAAAAATGGAACTAGTGCAAAAATTTAGAGTACATGAGCATTTGGGGGATCATTTTTCTGTCATTTTAACATGAATCATGGTTTGTTTGAGAAAGCCACAACAATTGCAGATACTTCTGGGTTAGGTAAATGAATAAAATAGGAAAAACTGCCAGTTCTGTGTAGCCCCACATTTAGAAAAGGTATAGGATTTGTGGGATTTTTTTTTTTTTTTAGTGTTTGTAGGAAAAGAATTATAGTTAATCACTACCCTTTGTTTCTTAATCCCTTCATTTCCAAAAGATACCCAACTGATAAGGAAACTACAGTAGCTCCTGCATTTAGCAGAACTGAAAATACGGCTTTTAAGCTGAGTATGTATCAGCTTGGTAATAAATAACTTGTCCTGTGAGGCCAGTTGTGCCAGTCATTGTCATTAAGATCCTAAACAAGGAAACTCCACATTTGTAGCCTGTCAGTGTCACCACCAGTGAGGTTTTGCTGTCGGTGACCTTTAAAGAGGAAGTAGGAACCAGACACGGTGAGCGAAGCAGCAGCAGAAGTCCTCTTAGACTGGTAAGTACCAAAGTCTCCCTTGAAAATGCAGCGTGAGCTGCTTGGATACTTAGGTGCTTTGGGGCATTTTATCCTACAAGCATGTAAAGCTCTAAATGGGCATTTTTAAAGTCAGCTTCAAATGCATACTGTAGTATACTAAGCTGAATTTTCAGCACTGGCACATTGAGAGGGTTAATTCTACTAGGAGATTGTGTTGTAGAGTTTTTAATCCACAGCTCATTGTGCCTTTCTCAGCCCTAATCTTGGGTAGGAATGCACTTAGATTATGCAAAATGATCACTGGTTGTCTAGGAAAATGTTACCTCCAAAAAAGGTCACCTCAAACTCACTTCCCTTCCCTGGCTCCTTCTTTTAGATTGTTTTATATTGCATTACAGTGTGTGATTTTTGTATAATTTTGTTTGAATCTAGCAGTATTTAGTGCCTAATCAGGAGACATGATTCAGAATAAGATGTTAATCCAGACGTTGTTTAGTGAAGTAAATCGATAATTATATTTTCACTTTGCCTGTCTATGGTAAAATGTTCTTTTTGCCATTTAGAGGAGGCTTAAGTATGTAAATAAGTCTCTCTGGGAGATATAACAATATTGATACTGACTGTACTTGAGGGGAGCAAAATGATTAACTGTGCTAACACAAGGGAAGGAATCTGAAGATTGTGGCTCATAGCTAGTGCTCAGCTCATGAATCCTGAATGACTGAGAATTACAGTTTGGTGACAGTCCCCATACTCATCTGACAAAACCATAATTGAGTTTTGGGAGAGGTTTTGGGGTAAGAGGCAGAGCTGTAGCTGCCAGGAGCCAGTAGTGGAGGAGGAACAGAGATCTGAAAAAGCATTTTAGGTGTACTATGGAGCGAGAGCTGTAGCTAAGGTTAGGTAGCTGTTCCTGTTCTAGAGGCCCTGCCTTGGTTTGTAACTTAACTCTGCTTCAGTGTTTCAAGCTGGAATTTCTGATACTGGGTGTCTGTTCAGAAGTGACTTCCTGTTTTCTTCACTTATATTTTAAAGAGGTTCAGAACCAAAGCAGAAGGTGGTCTGTTACTAGCAGAGGTGATGTGTGTTGTACTTTTAAGTATTTAAAAACCTCTTCTAAAAGCACCTGCAGTTCAATTTTCCATTTCAAGCTTTTACTTAAGTTTGATAGGAATGCTCCTTGTTGCTTAAAAAAGTTACCTAAAAGTGGGCTTGATTGACAGTCTTAAGATACAGAAGAGCCATAAGTAGAGTGATTTTATACGTGTTTGCGGTTTTAGAGTGGTCTTCTCTGAATATGTGTGTGCATGCAGTACAGATTTTTGGTCTGGTTGTCATTCTGGAGTTGGATGTACTAAGCGGGCCAGACTGGTGAGAGAGAGTGGTAACTGGGAAGTATATAATTAAGTTTGCAGACTTGTCTCATTAATTCTTCTGTCTCAGCCCTGAAGAGCTGTTTCTTGGTGTAAATTTGCATAAAACATATTTCCTGGCTGAGAAGTCTCTGAAAAGGCACACAGTCTGATGGTTACGGCATTAGCCTGTGACTTGAGAGATCTCAGCTCAAGCCATCGGTCTTCTGTAGCAGCCTTTGATAGACATGCAGCTTTTCTGTTTCTCGGGTTTTTTTTCTAAATGGGAGATAATACACCTGCCCTACCTCCAGGAATGTTGCGTGAATTAAATAGATGAGATGAGATGAGATGGTCAGATACGGCAGTGATGAGGGACATGTAGATTCAGAAATGGTAGGTATCTGGTGAATGTAGCTCCCATGGAAATAATAATAGAGGCTGCATAAGGGGAAAGAGGAGGCTTTTCTGTGGTTTCTGAGGTAGTCTCCACCAGCGTAGCAATACAACATTTATATGGCTAAAGTCTTGCTTCTCTGTCAAGGTACATCTGCAAGGTGAGCAGTGGAATGGATTGCCACCTGGCAAGGCCTGCCTCCCTCCATTAGCTGTGAGCTTCTGGGTGTTGAAGGTGATATCTGTTCCACCCTTGGTGCTCAGCTGTGCAGCCATCTGAGTTCTGTGTTCTGACTTTGAGGATGGAGTGCCTCTGATGCGTTATTATTATGATGATGTATTATTTGCACCTAAAGCCTCAGTCGTAGTTGGCTTTCTGCTGAGCTTGGAGCGCTACTCAGCTGCAGAATTTCTAGGCTGAATGGAAGTGGTGTGGCAAGGTTAACATACAGAAGGAAAGAAGCTGGGAGAAGTTTGATGCAGAAAACACCATTAAGTAGGTCACTTTAGCATGCAACTCAGTCTGGAATTGCATGAAAGTTGCTTATACTTCTGTAGTAACCAAAATCAGTTGCTTGCAACTGCTGCTCATGATAGCCCTGGCTGCTTCACTGAGTGCTTGTCAGTGCTCCAGGTGAGGTGCTTCTTTAAGAGGAAGGTGCAGGAGAGAGACGTGGTGATGCAGCTGGTCAGGATGCAGGTCTTGCTTTTGAGAGGGAAAGCTGGAGAGCGGTGCTCCGAGTTGAGTGTATTTGGAAGATGGGTAGTGAGGGGCATCATGGAACACAGAAATATGTTCAAAATGAAAGGAAAGTACTCTAGGACTGTTTTGAGAATTATTACTGTGTTGCCTATACAGTATTTGAAACGTTGGGATACTGGGAGCACCCAGAGATGCCTGCTATTTCTCAAGTACTAGGAGAACTTGATTAAATGCTGCTGAAAAAGAGGGGGAAACAGTTTTTAAATGTTTGCCATAACTTGTAACTGAAGAATAACAATTTTCAGAAGAATTCTAATGGGTCAGAATTTATACAACTCTCATGACTGTGGTAACCATGCACCTTCTGACAACAAGCTTATTTCTGTTCTCAGCATCCCCTGGAAGAAACTTATTTACCCCTATTTTGCAGATGGGAAACTGAGGCTCACCTTCACAAACCCTTTGCAAAGTCTCTTGTCAAAACAGAGACTTGAACCCAGGCTTCTCACATACTAGGCTGGTGCCATGATTTCAGGTGGATGCTTTCTGTCCTGAGGGAAAACAAAGCAACTTACTCAATCCTCCAAAAAACTCTTAAGTCACTTTGCAGAGAGGGTCTGGTTACTTAAGTAATGTAACCTGTTATATGCAGTGTAATCATAGTTGCTTGACCTCTGCATCCTTTAAAAAAATGTGAAATGTATTGATACTGATGTATTTTAGATTGTGAGGCAAAATATTTTAGCAGCCTGTGATCTCAGATTCTTAATTCTTGGGGTTTTTTTCTTCCTGTAACTGTTCTGGGAAAGGAGAAGACTGAAACACAGTTGTTCAAGAATTAAACTTCAAGGTATTTCTCTTGGAGTGCTTGAGTTGGCAGACAACTGCAGACATCTGCTAAGTTAAATGATGCATACAGACTTTTTTTCCTCGCTGTCATTTGGATGTAAGATGTTTCTCTAATTTGCTAGTGTAGTTGTAGCTGAGATAAGAAGCTGTGCTAGAGCTTTGTGAGGAGAGAGGGTGTTTGTAAGATATAAATTCCGTCCTACAAGTGGCATTGCTGGAGACCTGGCCAACAGGCAAAATTTGTTTGGGAATGTTGTGACCCTCAGCAGGAAAAAGCTACATCACAAACTTTACTGTCCCAGGGAAAATATGAAATGACTAGTGGTAAGAGCTGCCCTTTGATCTCACTATATCCAAGGAGACTGTTGGAGTCTGATGGGCTTTGGTAGTTCCAACTTAGACCTGTGCTGATTGTTTCCAGCTCTCTGAAGCTGGTTTTTAATCTTAGGGGAAAGTTCAGGGAACGGTAACTGATTAATAAAATTGCTTCTCATGCAATGAACTTGTGCAAATAGAAACCTCAGCTAAAGACAGAAAAAGTGCAGTAGTGAGTGCGACCAGTATTGCTTGTTTATAACAGCCTTTTATCTATGTGAGGAAAATGTAGCAAAGTTAAAAACTGCATTTGGCAGACCGCTTTTAGGGGCCTCATTTGCTCCTGAGGCCTAAAACAGCTGAAGGTGCCCCTCTGCTCTGTGTGGCCTGAAATGGCTCAATACGTGGTATTTATTCATCTAAACCCATTTGGGAACCTGGATGGGGTTGGTATCATCAGAAAATGAGTGGTTTGGGCTATGGAGCAGGTGCAATGGATGTGTCTGAAAAGATGACCGGGGGAGAGGGAACAGATAAGGAGCCCAAACCATTGGTTTATATGTAGCCTAGTGTTTAGCATTCAGCTCCATCCCCAGCTTTAATCCCAAGTCTGCCTCCTCCTGTAAGAACACTGTGCCATACCATCAGCTGCCCCTTTGGGAGCTGCTCTGAGTGGCAGGGCTCCCATCTTCCCTGGTGAAACCATGCCGCTGGCTGGGGAGTAATCCCCTCAGGTGAGCTGTTTTGCAGTGAGTGCTGTGCACACGAAGGAGTGAGCCTCTATAGCGATGGGGAGGTGGTTGCATTTGAACGTGTGAGGTGAGGCCGTGTCCTGCTTTGGTACGTGCCCTGTGGACCCTGCTGTGCCTTCTCTGAGCCAAACGCAGAAGCTGCCCTTGAACCCACGGCTCCCACCCTTCCAAAGGGAATGGCTTAACAGGAAGGACACAAATTCACACAGGTCTTTTATGCAATTTGCTCCTTGGCTGCATGAAGGGCCTGGGGTGCCGTAGGCCTTGCAGAAAGCTTCATCTAGCTGAGGGAGAGGGCAAGTAGTGAACTGCTGGAGGGGCATCCAGCCTCCCTCTTACCTGCAAGCCATCATGTCCACAGAAGTGTGTGCAAGGATGTGACTGCCTCTGTTCTCATTGAGCAAAATCCTCTCCTTCCCTCACAACATGAATAGCTTTTTATCCTATCTTGAAAAGAAAGCAGATGCAAATGTAGATCAGGTACTTTCAGCAGTTTAAGAGCTCTTTGAGGTTGGGAAAAAGAAATCTGATTAGGGTTACAGCTGTTTCATTTCCTGACAGATGCACAGAGTGTTATGTGCTGGCTTACTGCGGATGTACACACACACCAGTCTCATTTTATATCAGTGGCATAAGCACACAGCGGCTCTGTACTGAACTTCTTGTCCTGGACACCCTGCCAAAATATGCTTTATGCAGAATTTTCTGCGAACCAGGTTGTAGTATGTGTGCATATAAATTTGTGTGTGTTTTCTTTGGTTGGCAGGGCCTTTGTTGTTGATTTTTTTTTTTGTTGCTGGAGTGGAGCAGTACACTGTAAACAAATGTGGCTAATTATAAAGCACTTGTATAAAAAATGATTTGCATTTGTACAAATGGTACTAGTAAAACTACCCGTGTAAGAGTACCATGAGTACCCAAATAAGCCCAGCTCTGAATGGAGAACTCTCTTCTTTCTTGCAACCACAGCTAAAAACCTGTTTGTAACTAAATGCTGAGATGGTGTAATTCTCTTTTCTAGGAACTTGGAATAAGAATTCCTAGACCACTGGGACACGGACCAAGCAGATTCATCCCCGAGAAAGAGGTGTGGTAGTGTTTTCAAGTACACAGTGAACTTTATGCTTTTAAGGAACACTCTTTTACTAGTAACCCACATTTGGTTTCAGGACAGCTGCTGAGCTGCAAAACATTTTCAGTTGTGATCACATTCAGTTCTGGTGCAACTTTGGCCACAATTCTAGTGTACAGAAGCAATGAGAGCCCTGGGGAGCTTTGGAATAGTTATGACCCCTCCTGTACTGCTATCTAGCATAAGAGAAACCCAATACTGTTTTCTGTAAGAGTGTGTTTCCTAGTGAACATCCGGATATAATTTCCTACTGGTCCACAAGGCACCTGCCCCCCTGCTCTGGGGTTGCTTTTTCTTGAGCTGCCTCTACCATTCTGAATAATCTGAGAAGCTTCAGAGTGCTGTGGCTGAGCATTTCTGGTGCTTCTCTCCTGATCGTCCGGTAAGAGAATTTGAAGCAGATGAAAATTTAGTAATAAGCCTGTGGTTTTCTAGGAATTTGAGAGCCCGAAGTTTCAATTTCCTTTTTATTTCTCTCTCGTGTCATCTTAGCTAGCTTTTTACTTCTTTCTCTCTTTCCCTTAGTAAAAATGATTATTCAATTAGCTTTTTGTTATTATACTAAACTAAGTTAGATCAATTTGGGGCATTCAAGAAAGTGAAGGTGAGACAGTTAAAAATGAGAAGTCAATGTGGTGCGAGAGAAAGTGTAAAGCCCAAAATCTCCTTTTGCTGATATAACCACTTGTGATCTTCTAAAGGAGAGGTATTAAAGGGATTTTATGTGCCTTCCCTTATTTGCACTGATTTAATGCCATCAATAGATCTATAATGTAATTCCTTTCACTGGGGCCTCTGGGTGCTGTGGTAATACATGTATTTACGATTTTATTGGTACTTCTTAGACAATATTGCTAATTGCTCTTTCTGTTCAATCAGACGATTCAAGTGGGAAACGAAGACACCATGATGCACACGCTGTTTGCAGATACTTTTGCTACGCTGGGCCGATTGGACAACGTTACCTTGGTGATGGTTTTCCACCCACAGTATCTTGAAAGCTTTCTAAAAACTCAGCACTATCTACTGCAAATGGACGGTCCACTCCCGCTTCATTACCGACACTACATTGGGATAATGGTATGCTGGAACATAAAGCAGCAAGCAGAAAGAGCCACTTTGGCAACAATCCCTGGTCTCATTTAACAGCAGTTATTATTGTGTTTTGCAGTTTCTAGTTGGAAAGCTAAGGGAAAAAGCAGAGCTAAGGGGAAAAGCAGAGTAGGTTTATTTGTGTCTGGTTGACAAATTGTTTCGTAAGACCAGTACTTTATGTTCATAGTTTCAGTAGGGCTGCGAGAAAGAGGGGAAAAAAAAATCTGTCATAAAAATAAGACAATTGTTTATTTTTGGTTTCCTTAGTATCTCAGAAACTGCTCTTCAGGAAAGCCTGTTTGTGTGTGTGTCCTGTCAAATACACCTCCCTTTATCTCAGTAGTCCGTCCCATCATCTGTTTCTGAATCTCTAAATTCTAAGCAAGTTTTCTGCCAGAAATAGTTGATTTCATAATTTCCAATCTGCCAGTTCAATGATCTTTGCTTGCTGAAGTTGAATTAGTTTGGGGCTGTGTCTTAGTTTGATGGGGAAAGTATTACTGTTTGAATAAATGATACTGGGTCTGTTCTTTGCTGAAAAGCTGCCCTTAGTCTCTCTTGCATTCTAAACCAGTATGCAATCCAATATGGATTACTGCTTCAGGACATACAATAAATCTATGCCTGTCCTTCTCCCTGGATATAGGCATGTTTCACCTGTAGCCAGCATATTATATTAATGAGGATTACTTACGTTGTGAGAACAATAATCACAACAGGCTGATGTGGTAATCTCAGTTGTGGGGTTTTTTTACTTCAGCCTTTGGTCACTGCAGGTCTTATTCTTGAATATTTTGAGGAAATGATGACTTACGGTATTTGTCATAAAGCACTAATTTAGTGTAATTGTTTTCTGTATCACAATTGTGTTTTCCTTTCTAGGCTGCAGCACGACATCAGTGCTCTTACCTTGTTAACCTCCATGTGAATGACTTCCTTCATGTCGGTGGAGACCCTAAATGGTTGAATGGTCTGGAAAATGCACCTCAAAAACTGCAAAATTTAGGAGAACTGAACAAAATGTTGGCTCACCGGCCCTGGCTTATCACCAAGGAACATATCGAAGTAAGTCTTTCATGGAGTAATGTGAAAGTACCCTTATTTTTCAGTAATGCAATCACAGATTCTCAAGAGCCAGACAGGGTGAAAGATGTTCAGTGTTACTTTCAGTGTTACACCACTGTGATGCTGCATGATATAATATCACTTGCACCCTTGGAAAACTAACATGATCATAAGTGGTCTTAAATTTACAACACACTGACATTTCAGAATCGTCATGTCAGAATTCTGTTGGCGCGGTGACGATGTGGTCAGATGTGCATTTCCGTAAGTCGTGTGCTTTCAGTAGCCAGAACCCCTGAGCATTCCTGAGATCCTGCTAGAGGTTAGGCAGAACACCAATCACCACGTTCTTGTCCCAATTGCTGCTGGTTCAAATGCTTAGTTTTCAGGCTGCGTTGGAGGGAGCAGGCTGGCAGTACAGCCCAGGGGAGCAGTGGTGGTACAAGCCAGCCAGGACTGCCGCACCAACAAGCCACCCAGCAGCTGCTTCTGCTGCCCCTTCCTCCGAGGGCTACCCGCATCAGCCAGCTTCCAGGGTGCATGCTGCCTGTGTGCGGCGACGGCAGCGCTCGTGGCAGGGGCATGCCTGCCCCGGGCCTGGCCATGGTTACTGGAGCAACTCCTCCGCTCTTCTCTTCACCCTTAGCAAGGAGGAAGTGGGTGCTGGGACTTTCTCGGTGCTGTCTGCCCGGTGGAGAGGCGGCGGCGGGTCCTGCTGGGAGGCAGGAGGCTGGGCTGTGGGGGAGGGTGCGCGTGCTCAGCCAGAAGGCCCCAAACCTCCCACTCTTTCCTGCCTGAAGGGGAAGTTGGGGTTTGAAGCTTCTTATCGAATGTAGAGCATTCCACCCAGAGGGACAAGATGGAGGGAGCCCGGCCCCGATGCCAGGTTTTTGCACAGCTGACCCCCAAGGAGTTGCTAGGGTTTTCTGAGACCGTAAAGACCTGTTGAAGGAACATGCAACTGTTGTGGTTGCATCTGCATCAGAGGTGTGAAACTTCAATGCAAGTCGGTCTGGCCTCAATACAAACCATATGGCACAAAACAGAAACCCCAGCTGATTCAGTAGCTGAGGGCCGGAGCGGGGAGAGAAGTCGTCTCCTGTGTGGCTTAACCACACGAGTCTGTGGCTGGCAGGTCACCTGGTAACAGGACACTGAGCACACTAATGGTAGCAGAGAGTTAGGAAGCAGTTGTGGATGTCAGAAAAATAATTTTATCTGGTCTAAGAAATGTTGATAAACTGCACTAAGGTGGGGTCACTTATACGATTTTTTTTAAAATTAATACTTTGGTCTTGCATTATTTTTAAAGCAACTTCTGAAGACTGAAGAAAACAGCTGGTCCCTGGCAGAGCTGATCCACGCAGTCGTTCTCCTTACACACTACCACTCCCTTGCTTCCTTCACGTTTGGTTGTGGAATCAGCCCGGAGATCGACTGTGAAGGCGGTCACACCTTTAGGCCCCCTTCCGTCAGTAACTATTGCATATGCGATATTACAAATGGTTATCATGGGGTGGATGAAATTCACGCCAGTCCAACTGGAAGTATTCCAGTAAGTGTCTGTCTGAACAAACAATCTCTTTCAATAGTAGTAGTTTCTTTGTAAACTTAATACATGGAGGGTGCCTGTCTCTTTTTGTTCACTGAGAGTGGGATTGATTAGCCTAATCCAGATGAGGGCTAACCAGTTGAAAAGATACATTTAGGAGAAGCTGAAACGATGCTGGTAAGCTGGGGGAAAGTACCAAAGGGAGAAACAAAGATACAGTCTCTCAGTTGTCTATTTTTTTGGTGTCTTGTCATTCATATAGGCAAACTGAGACAACTCCTGGCCTCAGCTAGTTCATGATACACGTCCTGAGCAGCAGTGGCCAGGAATGGTTTTTTCCATGGGTGCAGTGGAAAGCTGGCCCTTCCTTTGATTCCAGTCTTTGCCTTCGTTGCCTTGAATTGTTTGTGATACATCACACAACAGGTCATCCACAATCTTCTGACTCTGTCTCTAAAACAGTAATTCCTGCCTGCAGCACTTATGCTCACTGATGTGTACTTGCTTCCACTCGGTGAAAAACATGATGTGAACTAAGTGTTGGTTTAAGAACAGTGATAATGGTATTTTCAGTGCAGGTTCCTTGCCTGTGAGACTTTACTGCAGTAGTGTGGGTGGCATTTAAATTTTGTCTGATGAGCTTGTTGGTTCTCTGAAGAAGCAAACTGACTGCAAAAGGCAGAGAGGAAAGGGGCAGAACTGTCTAAATTGAAGATAACTTTATTTTGCTTTGTGCTGATGGATTTTTACAAGACCAGATATTGAATTAATAGTGTATTGTGGTGTTAAAACAGCTCTTGTGAAATAAGACTATCTTGCACTAGCCTTCCTCTGAGGCTTCATTAAATCTGCATTTACACTCACTCTTTCTTTTTCCTTCAGTATGTTTCTTCTCTGTGAGCAGAGAAAGGGAAAAATACAGTTGGGTAGTAAATTGTGGTTACTTCCTCTATCAGAATTTCTGTTACAGCTCCTTGTTTCTCAGTTGTTAAACATTTAGATTAAGTAAGAGAAATTACTTTAATTTTAGTGTAAGACCCACTTTTTTCAAAAAGCTGTGAATCTTAAAATACGCTAAAAATGCCAGGGATCTAAATGAGAAAAGATGACTAAATGTGAACTGTTGGGTCAGTACAGATTTTTTTCAAGAACTGTTTTCCTTGAAAAATCAGTATTTAAAGATGTAAATTAAGAACATAGCTTGTATTTAAATATTCTGGCTTGACGATTTCTGCCATCATCAGTTCATTACGTGGAAATGAAATGTTTCTCTCTCCTTTTCAAGTCTACAGAGTCCGTCTGTGAAGTTGAAGCTCTTATGGAGAAAATGAAGCAGCTACAGGAGTGTAGAGATGAAGAGGAAGCCAGCCAAGAAGAGATGGCTACACGTTTTGAAAGAGAGAAGAGAGAAAGCATGTTTGTGTGTTCTTCAGGTAGAACACATGTAGTGTGTATATGTATTTATTTAGGCTTTTCTAAGTCACTTCAGGAAATACTTATTACCACAAAAGGAAAAAAAGTGTTATATTAGATGACTGAAAAACATTAAAATCTCTTGTTTTCTTCCAGGAACACTTAAAAGCAAAGTAGTGCCAAGATTTGTGGCTTCTCTCAAACACACCATAATACTCACTGACCAATATTATGTTTAATAGAAATTTCCAACAGAAGTAGAATCTCGAGAGAGAGATTTAAAAGTTTCACAAGAGACGTAAGCATCTTGGCAAGATGTAAAAAGAAGTCCCTTCACACACTTAGCTATTTGAGTGTATGAAACATTACTTTTCAGATGACTGTGAGATAATCTGTTACAAGCTTCAAGTTATTGTGGGCTCCTCAACAGCATTTCCTCTAAAATAAGCTTGGAATGGAAGTCTTAGAGGTCTCTTTTTTTAATGAGCACTCTGTTCCAAAACAGATTTTCCCTTGACATTTTTACAGACGCCTTGAGTTAGGAGCAAAACGTCCCCTAGACTTAGGGGATAGGGTGAAGACTAGTACATGAAAGAAGGGAGGAAAAGATGTTTGTCTATAAGAAAGAATCTGAGTGTTTTTCATGGAGTTGCCTCTAAAAACCATAGTTGCAGTCACACTGAGCTTTACCAAAGAATTTTAAAACAGGTGGTCCAGTGAAACTGTGTGTTTAAAAAGTACAGAGGCTGTCATGCATCTGCAGGAGTTCCGCTAGTACACTTCCAATTTGTTCTTACTGAAACTGTGTGAAATTCTTTTCGAAATTAACAGAAGATGAAGAATCGGCACCAACAAGAGATGTGTCTCGTCACTTTGAGGATACCAGCTATGGTTACAAAGACTTCTCCAGACATGGAATGCACGTGCCCACCTTTCGCGTTCAGGTAACAAGGATGGGGTCTGCTGTCAGGAGGCTTAGTGCGCAATCTGGTTGTTGTGCCAGATACCAAACCTGGCAATTGCTGTGCTGTAACTTACTGTCCCATGGATGAGAAGGCTTAAAGCGAGCAGATGAACGCACCCCACCCCCACCCCCAGATTATCTGCCCTGAGATAAATTACATTAAAGCACTAGGTGTTCATAAATTCATTTCTGAAATGCTCCATTCTGCATTTTTACTTATTCCAAGGATTATTCCTGGGAAGACCACGGCTATTCCTTGGTTAATCGTCTTTACCCAGATGTGGGACAACTACTTGATGAGAAGTTTCATATTGCCTATAATCTGACTTACAACACAATGGCCATGCACAAAGATGTGGATACCTCGATGCTAAGACGAGCTATTTGGAACTATATTCATTGTATGTTTGGAATAAGGTCAGTTTTACTACTTTTGTTCTAAACACATCAGGCTTGTGAGCAGTGGCTTTTTTTTTTTCCTTTGCTTCAATCTGGGAAAGCTATTTATTATGCAAACATGCATCTATTTGTAAACATTTTTGTTTATGGGGGAGGGCCAGTAGTGGTACAAATTACACAATAATTTATTTTGCCATAGGAACTTAAGAAACAATGCAAGTGAAATAACTGGTTCTTGAAAATGAAAGTGTTTTTCTTTCAATTCCAAACAGATACGATGATTATGACTATGGTGAAATTAATCAGTTGTTGGACCGCAGCTTTAAAGTTTATATCAAGACTGTGGTTTGCACTCCTGAAAAGACCACAAAAAGAATGTACGATAGCTTCTGGAGGCAGTTTGAACACTCTGAGAAGGTACGGTTTGCACGTGTGCTGAGAGACACGGGCAGTAGATCCGTTTGCCACACTAACAGCCACAGCTACCCAGCTAGCATTTAAGCTTCAGCTGATGTTACTGGGATTCTGCCCCCATTCAGTAAATTCATTAGGAGGTGGTAGTACTTCCCAGGCTGAAATAATTTTTCATTTCCTACTGCATGTTTGCTAGCTAACCGCTGACACAGACTGCGCAAGCTCTGAACTGTATGGGGAGGTTAGACATGTAAATGGCACCGCTTCACCTCGACTGCAGCCCTCTCCTCCTCCGCCGTCAGTTGGTACTGCCTGTGTCCCAGAGAGGCAGGGAAGCGATGCGAGATCCATCCCTGGGCCTCAGCCCCGGAGCAACTTGGTTGCTGGCCCAGGGTCGTTGCAGTCCTACGGTCGTTTTTGGTGTCAATGGCTCCAAAGCAGTTCCTTCGTGTTAAAGCCTAGAGTCCTGCTGCTGGGTTATAGTCTGAATTGCACCTCCCAGTAATATTTCTTGCTTTTACTCTCAGCTGTGTACTCCATCAAGTTCACGTCTTCCAGTTTTTCTTTGGAAAAATATCTCTAGGCCTCACTTAAAATGAATGCTGATATAGTACTGAAACATAAATGTGCCTTAATCAGTGTTCCTATCATCAGAGGCTCTATTTCTTGCTAAACTCTTTGTGAAAATAGTTTAGAGAGATGCAGTTATAATAGGGGTACTGTAACTACAATGAGTTAAGGTTGTTCCAGTAAAATACTATGTTTGTTTGTTTTGGTTAGACTAACTGCTAGAGACAAGCTTTTCAAGCACACAACTCCTTTGAAGCCCAAAACTTTGCATCTCTATAGCCATCACAATCCAAGGATTGTACACATAACGTGTCGCTCAACGCAATCGCCATCCATCCTCATGGAAATCATGTGAATGAAACCACACACAGCTGTTACTTGGCAGAACAAACTCACAGCCAACCTGCTGTCAGTGAGAGAATACTTTTCACCCCCTCCCCCACATGGTTTCTGATCTCACCCTCAAAGAAATACAGTAAAGGCGTTGAGGAGACGAGCTGGGGAATGAAAATTCTTACCTCCGGCAGCTACTGAACACCTCTGTCTCAATAATGATACTAGTTCTATGGCAGGTTACAGTTTTTCTTGTGCTTCACCTCAGCTAACCACTCCGTGTTGTTCAGGTGATAATTACCTGTGTGTTTCTCTCTCTGTCCCACAGGGGCAAACGACCTTATCACCTCTTCCTTTGCTAACAACCCCCTCTGCTCCACAGGTACCAACCACCCTTTTGCCTTTAACTAATTGCTTAACTTAAGCTAAATTTGACCAATTATTTTGAAGCTGCGCATAGTCTGCTGCTGCTGAAGAAGGGCTTGTGTGCCTGAAAGCTTGTCTGTTTTTTCCTGCTAAACCAGCTGGTCTACTAAAGGATGACAACCTCTTCCTCTGAACCTGGCCCTGCTTAAGTGTACCTGTGACCCACTGCTGCACTGTGCTGCAATACTCCATGCAGTGTTTGTTCGGTCGTTCCTCCCTCAGCAAGCTTTACGGATAGAACTAATTATCTGGGTAGCTGAAACGTGAAGTGCTCCCCCGCTGCTCTTGCAACCACAGCCCCGCAGCCTTCCTTTCACTGGAATACGTCACTGTGAGCACACCGCTAAAGCGTAACTTCTCTTCTTTCCTGAAGGTCCATGTAAATTTGCTTCTGGTAGAAGCTCGGATGCAAGCCGAACTCCTTTATGCTCTGAGAGCTATTACTCGCTATATGACCTGATGTCTCTGGCTGCCTGTCGACGTTGGAATGTTCTGCAGCTGCAGTGTGGCAGAGGAAGATACGAAGCCTCAGGACCAACAGTAGCTATAAGTTAAGATGCCCATTGTGCCATAACTCCTTTAGTTTCAGCTATTTCCGTGTTTGGAATATCACTGCTGCCACTCGGCAGTGAACGCTTGGCAGTTGAAAAGACAGGGTTGTGCAGAAGTGCTGCCTGCTCATGGTATTTTGGCTTTAGACAGCACGGGACACTCTATGAACTTGTGGCAACATAGCAAATGATAGATATATAGATCTTGTGTTAAGGCAAATACTACGGGAGTTGGAGCGTGACAAGAAGTGGGACTTGATGACTTTTGCTTTCCGTACAAGAATAATTTTAGAAAATCTTGATGCTGCTATTTGTGCTGGTGGAGTGAACAGCCACAGGCTGTTCCAGTTAAGCTAAAAGTGAAAGTGAGCACTGCTATTGTCTGAGCCTTTATTGTGTGTGGTTTCAAAAAAGCCTTGTTACTTAAGATTTCTTTTTTAATCAGAACTAAACCTCTCTGCCCACACTGATAATCTGAAAGATAGCAGTCAATTTTCTTGAGCAGTTTAGCCTTAAAATGCTACAGGACATTTGTTCAGCATTATTCAGCGAGCTCCAAAGTGCAATAGCCTTCCTATGGAAAGATGGGGACTCGACTCGAGTCCTCAGAGCTTCGTAGAGATCTGACTCTGTGAAGTGTTGAGTAGCTTCCTGTCCTGTTTTTCAAGGATGAACCAAGGAGGAGCTAGGACAAGGTGTGGGAATGTTGTTCTAGACTGCCAAACAGTCCTACTGTATTACATGCCCAACGCTGGTCTTACTGATTTTTGCAGTTGCTTAAATAACTAGGCTAAAAACCATCTATTTTTAGTAAATCAAAACATGATTAAAATGCTGATGTTTAATATACAGTGGTTTTGGAGAACACATGAATACTTTTGTATGAGTGTGAATTGCTTTTTAAATTTGTCAGTATTATTGGTATTTTTTAAATAAAGGTAACAACTTTTTCTCTTGGTGCTTTTGTGCGGTTTAACTTTATGGTTCTGTTCTTACTGGTTTACTTACTGATTCAAAGACCATTTTAAAATGTTTGCTCAGTTACTGTTTCAAACATACTTAAAATGACAAACCATGAATTTTTCAACTGAGTCCAAAATGATGGGAGAAAACAAAGTTTAAAAAAATAGATTTAGATCTTCACTAAAACTATCCTAGGAACACCACTCCTACACTCCTGCTGTTTTCAGCCTTCCCACGTCCTCATGTTCAGGTATACTCTGTCATAGAGGGTTTTCTCTTTCCTCACAGGTAACGGGTGTGGTATGATGAGAGATTCCAACTGGATGTTTATATAATCACTTGGTTTTGGTTACTAGCTCTAAACATTGTTTTAAGAGTTAAACTGATTTTAAAACCCTCCAGATCAGGCTGCTGATTTTCACAGGCTCGTGCCAAAAGGGTGTCTGGCCTCAGAAGGATGGTCAGGTCCGTGCCGTCAGACTGAGGAGTTCATGGCAAGAAGTAACAGGCACCGGGAGGGGGGATTTGCTACAAGGGAGTGACAAACTCTTTTGGACACGCTCCTGCACCTGGCTGTAACGGGTTATAGTGCACTCACGCATAGAAACTCCTACGTGTCTACAGGAAGGTAGGAGCCTTATTTGTAAGGCAGGAAAGAAATGGATTTTCCCAAGACCAATTAAATTAAGATTTCTGTCCCCTGGCCTGGTTCCCAGCTCAGACTGGTTTCTCTTACTACAGAACATTCTGAGAACAGTTTTAAGTTTACAGTGCAAGAAGTTAAAATACCTAAAAAGATCTAGGGGAGAAAGATTAATAAACTGACAAAAATTGTGACTAACAGGAAGCATCTGCTGTTTCCTCTTAACTAAAAATACAGGATTTTTCATGTTCCAGAAACAGAGCAAAACTTTCCTCTCTAAGGGCATTAAAGCTAAGCTGTGCCTAAGGACACAGAAGAAGTGTCCTTCCACTCTGTAAATGGAGTTTCTGCAGCACCTAATTCTCCTGCTGCTTTTTTTTTTTTTTTTTTTTTTTTTTTTTGGGGGGGGGGCGCGGGCAGGGCGGTGGTCAAAGGTAGACATGAAATTTTCCAAGAAGCCTAAACTGGCTGTTTCCATCCTACGCTTTCCAGACACATGCAGGTACCTGCAAGCACTCTCTCCCTTTTCAAGCAGCGTGTGTCTGTCTGTGAAAGGGGCCTGAAAATGTTTGGGGATTTTCCGGTAAAAATGCTGAGGCAGTTGTGGTCCCAAGTAGAAGAGAACAAGCAAGGCTGTTAAGCACAGTGGCAACCAGACAGTGAGGTTAGTCTTTAAAAACAAGAAAACACTTAAGTCACCAGATGCTTCATGAAGGTGGCAATCGCTGCCCCGATGAGCAGCTCTGTGTGATGCCAGGGCACGAGGGACAAGCCACAGCCCTGCCTCGCTCACCGGCGGCTGTGAGCTGCCCTCCTTTGCTGCTGCAGGGCTGTAAGCCCTGACAGCTCCACAGTAGCTCCTGCAGAGCTGCAACCTGTGGCTGCGAAGCGCAGCAGCTCTCGCGCGCAGCAGCAACGTCTCATGTGCCTCGGAGCTTGTGGGCACGAGTAGTACTGGTAACTCACCCCAAAAGGACATGTCAGCAGGGGATCCTGTCCTAAAGGCCACGCAATGCATGGAAGGAGATGGTGTGCACCAGCACAGGTGAAGGGAACTAATGGTTGGCTGCTGCCATGGGCCCAGGCAGGACACTATTAAAAAAAAAAAAAAAAAGAAAAACAAAAAAAAACCACCACACAGGATTTTCTTTTGAGTCTGTGCTTAGAGGAACATGGCAGAACCATCTGCCCTGTGAGCAGCAATTAACACTCGCCCCAGCAGCCCCTGCCTTTCCGTCGGCTTTGTAGGTTCCGTTCAAAACTTTGTGTACATGTGTGTATGCACACACACACACACCCCCCCCCCCCCCCCAGATAAAAAAGCAGCATGACAGAGGCCGAGCACTTGGTTGCTCAACAGGAATGGGCACCTGAAGTCACAAGAGTGCTTCTTCATGGAGGTTTGTGGCAAAGACACCCAAATGGTAGAAGATGCCGTAAGAATACATCAGAAATTCAGCATTTGGGGGCTTGTGCTTGTTACCCCCAAGTTTTTTTTCAGAGAAAGACATGGGCCCGTGCAGCTCCACGGGAGCGGCTGCTGGGTTTTGCTGTTGGGTTCTCTGAGGCCTCCGCTGCCCTCTCTGCCCTACCCAGCACATCTCCACACAGCTCTTCCTGAAGCAGTCGCAGGCCAAACTCTGAACACGAGGCCAGAGCTGACACACAGCGGCTGCCCCAGCTTTGCTCTCCGCTACAGGAAACCCAAATTTGCCCCGTGCTACAGGACACGCTACACAGCGCTCCAGGCCCTTATTTACAGTTTGATTGGTAATGACCGACGTAACTAGCGTTTTCTTAGAACAAATCTTAATTGCCTACATAACCACCTTGAGTTGAGCAAAACATCACTTTCAGGCTGCCTTCTGACAGATACTCGGCACTTGTCAGTTCTGATCAGACCTGCTGACAGGATTTGGCCACAAGGCCTTTTCCACTGCGTCCCCACCCTGCATTACGCAGCCTGGTGTCGGCCTGCCTTTTGCCTTGATGCGAAAGCCAAGAACAAATGCCTCTAGCTCCCTCCCCGCTGGGGAGTGCTTACCCGTCATCAGCCTTTCTTTAATGCCCCCAAAAAAGCACAGCCTTTCTTTTTTCCAAGAAACAAATGGGGCGTTGAAGCCATTTATCCTCCCCCTCAACTTCAACTAAAATCAAAATGGCAAAAGAAGGAATGATAATTTAGACCTTTTTGAGCTCAGCAGAGCTGTTGTTGGAGCGTACCCAACTGCAGAGCAGTTCTCCCCTGCGGATTGCAGCGGTGGAGGCTGCCACACACACTCCTGAAGCAATTCGCTACAGGGCCGAGCCTTGCTGGTCACAAGAAGTATCTGAGCTGCTGGGACAAAAGGAACTTTTCAGTGAAGGTAATGAAATTTGCAGTTTCCTCCTCGCCACTCCCAAAACCCGGACCATGAAATCTACCCCCCCACACCCTATCAACAGTAAAGAAGTCCCCAAGAATGCAGAAGCAGAGACCTAAACCAGGAAAAAAGTTTCCCTGCCCTTCTACTACTGCTTTACTTCCCAGCCTCCCCACTTCATCTCCTCACCTGGAAGCAGAGGTCCGGGCACTGCCAAACATACAGCAGTGCCACTGAGGGAGCTCTGAATTGCTGCCTCAGAAAAAACAAATTCCTCCAGCCTCTCTGCAGGGATTGCCGGGCTGGAGACTGGCTCTCCCGGCGCCCACAGCACCGCACGAGGCTGCTGACCCTCAGGATCAGAGCCAGGAGCCCAGCAGCCCCTGCACAGCGGTTTATTCTTAGTAATCTGAAGTCAGAAGAGAGACAAACAGATCAGGTCCGTAAAGCTTCCTGTAGCCAATTGCACTGTTATCGCTTGAGGCCAGTGATGCACCTGCTGAGCTGATCCATGGGCTACAAGCAGGGACTTCTGCACACTGAAAGGATGAAAACTGAGCAATAAACAAGCCAGCAGCAGTCAGAAGGAATGTGAAGGATGTAGAGCCTTTTTTTGCCCCAGGGATGGAGACACGAGCCCAGGGGAGATGGCTGGCCAAAACGGTCTGAGAAGTACAGGCACACAGGCGGCTGGCTCCTGGGAATGTGGGAACAGCTGAAAGAACACACCAGACTAGCTAAAATCTTCTCTTACATCAGGGATATGGGTGTTTTGCCTTAAGATGTGAAGTCTCAATTCAGACAAGCCTCTTTCCAGCACAGCTGGGCCTATATCCCCCAAGCACCAAGACAAGAGCCGGGATACCCTAGCCACACAGTATCAGGTAAAGAAAGGGGGATCTCTGAGGGAAAGAGAAGCAACTTTCCCCCCGACCATTGACAGCATTCAGTCTGAAGCGTGAAGCTTACAGTGCAATACAGTAGAATGCCCCAATGGCATTTGGGTTACTCTGTCACAGAATTTAATATACAGTAAAAGCGTGTCCAAGTCTGTAGGTAAGATGTGGCTCCTGTCACGTAACTTTCTTTTACAGTGCACAGCATTTCTGGTGCCACAGAGGTCCAGGTACTCGGTGGTAATTTACCTTTTAAATAATAAAAGTTCAGCAAATAGTTTTGTTTCATTTTCGCAGCCAAGAAACTATGCAATTAACAGACAAGTCACACTGAACAGCTGATCAGCTCCAATATATTGTAAAAAGTAGTTACACATGCAAAAATTTCATGCAAGCCTCCGAAAAGATAGTATCCAGTATATAAATGCCAGGCTTTACTGACTTTTTTTAAATTAAATTGCCATGCTCTCCAACATGCTTACCGATGGCAATGTACAGGCATATTAGAAATACAAAGCTGTACAATCTACACCACAAAAAAACCCCAAACGACTGATTAAAATGGAGTAATAGTGCCAGCTGGAAGAAAGGAGTGATGGCTTTGAATTCTATCACGAAGTTTTTCTGCCACAGGTTTGAACTCTCTTTCCCAGTATAGTTTGTGGTAGTCCCTTAAATCTCTGTCGAGGCTGTAATCCAATGCTAGCTCTTCATCTGTAATCAAGGAAAATATCATCATCAGTTCTGAAAAAAAAATATACCCAACTATGTATTTTATGACCACAGAACATACAATTTACCAACTGCATATGTTGATGGCTTAAAAACAACTCTATGTTTAAGACAAACTAAGCATCACTGTCGGAGAGATTTAATTGAAAATAAAGGATGTTAAGGGCAGCGAAACAGTAAAAAGGGTATTGCAGGTTATTTTATTCTCACACCTCAAAAGTGTGGCTAAACTGTGTATCCAAGATCAAGCACTTAACTGTGACTGTCAGCCTGGAAACTACTTGAGTTTAACATTACCCACAGCAATTTTACTAATGTGAGTAATCAATTAATCTAACTACAACTATGTTTTTCCTGCCACAAATTGCTCTGCTAATCTGGTTCATGAAAACCCTTTCAAACTGTATCTACTAAAGAACTTGAACCACGCTAATTACTATACTACTGATGCCCTCCCTTCCTCACAAACTTCATTAATAAAATAATAGGACACTTAACAGAGACAAGCAATGTTAGGAATGAAAGGAAGTCATCACTCGTTATTCCCCCTCCATTTTGTCTGGCATTGGATGTGGCAAAGAAACAAACCCTTACAGAAAAAATAAATCAGCCTGCAAACAGAAGCATGCTCCTGAATCAGGAATCTACAAACACAACCGATAATGCTGAACAAATGTTTTCACACAGTTTAACATAAGGATATTTGACAGCCTTTAGGCCATAAACAGACCTAAAATGAAGATATAATCCTGCACCCAAAGGGCAGCGTGACTTATCTTTGTCCTAGACTAAGAAAGAGGAGCAGATTCACAATCTGTTAAATAAACAACTCTGTAAGGGAGCTTACTGCGCATTCATAGCAGGTAAAAGACAAATTGGAGCTGAAGAGAAACTTCAGTTACCCACACTTCGAGTCAAACTTTGTGTAGAAAATAGATGCTCAAACAGCAACTACTCCCATTTAAAAGAATGCCAAGGTGCCTATGCAGAGCATATGGCCTGAGCTGCAACAGCTCTAAAGGAAGAGATGACATGGAGATGGGCTCCCTTTCATAGAGAGTTACCAGTAACTGCAAACAATACTTGACTTCTATTCCGCTACAGTGTTTCTAAATTACCAAAATTAAAGAGATGCTGATTGTGAGGTAGATTCCAAAAGGGGTACTGCATAAAGAAAAGATGCCATTTAGAGGCTTTCTGTAACAAAGAGAAAAAAACCCACCTTCTTTCAGGAAGGTAGACATGTCATATCTCTGCAGGAAGAAGCCCTATAATCAAGGATAAAATCCAGCCTTAGACATCAGATCTATATTTGATGGTATCATAGGATAATTTAGGTTGGACAGGATCTCTGGAGCAGAACCACCCTAGATCAGGTTGCTCTGGTCCATGTACTGTTGAGTACTGAACATCTCTGAGGATGGAGATTCCACAGCCTTTCTGGGCAGCCTATCCCAGTGCTTGACCCCTGCCACGGTGGAAATTTCTTTTCCTAATACTTAATTGGAATTTTCCTTATTGCAACTTGTGCCCATTAGCTCTTGTCCTATAAACGTCCCAGCAGCCCAACATATCTAAAATTAATCTCAGCAGCAGAGAAGTGAGAGACCCTGCAGAGGAAGATAAGGGTTTATGTTTTTTGTTTTCAGGGAGAATTGCTTTGCCTACTCCTGAAATAATTCTTTTACCCAAATTAACTACCTTCTAACACAGAGCAAGAGACATTTCTCCCTTTTATTAGACAGCTGTGCCCCCCCAAAGTTGATTGAATGCTTATGGAATCGCTGAGGTTGGAAATCCAGCCTACAAGAACAAGGGTCAGAAGCAGTTCAAAACCTGAAGTGTTGAACCAAAACAGTAAATTTCCCAAAGCAGAATGTGAGTAACACTGGGGATCGGCGAGGACCAGTGTCCCACATGCAAGCTGTGAATCCTCTGATAATTTAAGTTTCCCACGACTCTCCTCAAACCTAGCAAAACTGGGTACTGGCCAAACAGCATATGAACTGGCTGCAAGCCCAGGAACAAGGCAAGCACACTGGGTCTGCATACTATGTGGGAAGCTGAAAACTAGAGTACGGACTCTAGTCTGCAAGGGCTACCCATCCCTGTAACTCCAGCAAGGCAGGGGCCAGGAGCCCTGGAAGCTAGTATCATGCCATGTAAGAGTTCACATGTACTGAGATTCCAAATAATGTCCTCGAATTACTAGTGGAGGTAAAGGTGATGGAAGAAAAGTCTGAAAAAGAGAGGGAGAAAGGAGATTTCACTGAATGACCAAACAAAAATGTTCTCAAGGCAGAGGCTCATCTCCACTGCTGCTCCTGAGGGACCGGAGCAAGGCAAAGCTGCTGCCAGGGGCCTGGAAACACCAGCCTCCAGAAGCTCTGAGCCAATAAAGTGACACGCAACTCAAGACCAGCTGAAAGAAGGCAAATGACGGTGCCATTGGAAAGCAGGGCCATTGCTTCTCAGGCTGCTGGGATCAGGCAGGGAAAAGGAAAAACAAATGGCGCCTTTTGTCCAGCTTTTCTCAGGCCCAACATCTTTTCAGGCTATTTCCAGCCCCTTTTGGCTTCCTCCTATCTTCTGTCATCTTGTGCCAGGTAGGGGAAAGAAAAAAATAAAGGGGAGGAGGCCAAGTACAGCAGGTGAAGAGAGGTGTCTGCTGTGCCATGCTCCACTTTTTCTGCTTCCTGAGGGCATGCTGATACTTAAGTACAGTCCACTGACTGTCAGCAGTTGCCTCCTGCTTCCTGAGTGACAGAATCAGAGCAATGAGGGTTCAAGGCTGTTACTGGATACCATGGGAGGAGGAAGATGTAGGACAGTATTAATCAGCTGCTATTACTAAAATTTGTTGGCTCTTAACACACAGAGGAACCAGATCCAATGAATAAGATGCGCTTTTCCTACAGCTACTCTTCGGACTATAGTGTGAAGAAAGACTAGCCTTCCGATTCAATTCTGACCTATTTTTAATTAAGTGTCGTTAGAGTTGCATTACAATTGCGATTCTAACTGCAATTGCAATTGTACATGAAATAGCTGTACTAGTTAATGAGAGTTCCAATTACTACCCAGCCTGGACTCTGCAGTCAAATTAATTGCTGGAATAAGCAGTGTTAAATGAGGAGTAAAAAATACGTAAGAATTTTCCAAACCAAAGATATATATTCCTCACTGCATGCCAGAAAATTCAAGCATGATTGTGGCTGCAAAGTTTGCAATTCCGTAGCAGAATGTTAAAAAGGCCACTAATGATCTCGAAACACTGAGTGTTTTCAGATAAATAGATGGAATTACTGCTCACTATAAGATACGCTTTAGCATAGCAAGGAATGTAATGCAAGGAAAGATTACAACAAGTGAATAAAAGTAATTCTGCCGTAACTGGAAAAAAATCCTCACAAATCCACCCACTTTTCTGACTGTCTAAAACCAAAAGAGACCACAGGGATCTCACTTTCTGTCTGGGTCTGACTAACATGCAGTCTTCTCATCAGCAATCATATATCTTTAGTAAATTTCCAATTCAAATCAAAATTAGTTAAGGTTTGCTTCAATTTCATTTACATTTTAAAGATTTTTTTTTTTTTTTAAAGATAATTGCAAATGACCTACCCAAAATAAAATCATAACCAAAGCAGTGCTCATAAAATAAAGGAGGAAAATTACCTATAGTGACTATAGGATTATTACATAGCAATTAAAGTCTGTAAAATTTGAAGCCAACATAAATGTACAGATGAAAAGATACAGCTGGGTAAGCAAATGAGGATCTTAACATTCACTTGTAGGCACCTTCCAGCCTGTATTTATGGAGGAGCACACCCACCCTCCCTAGCTTTAGGGAGCAGATGAGAAATTGTCAGGATGTCCTTGCCCACCAGGAGAGCATGATTAGAAAAGAAGGGAGGCCAAGGGACTCTTGTCACAAGCAGCAAGCTCAGCCCGTTGCACCACACAGTCCTCTGGCTGCGGGGAAAAGCCATATTCCCCAGACTGCCCGGTGTGTGCTGTGCAGTAACCAGGTGCATCACAGCTGAGCCCCTGCTTCCATCAATACCTGCAATGACCTTTGAGGCCAGAAGGGCCCACATCCAGTGGAAAGCATGTTTTGCACTGAAGGTCCGCGGGATAGTTGGCTCAAGCAGGCAAAAAGGCAGCTGGTGAAAAGCATTAGCGGCGTGCCAACTAGACAAACTGGAGTGGGGAGTGACAGCAGCCAGTTCCACCTTGGCAATCCGTAGGGTCTGAGGAAATGTGCTGAATGGCAATAGACCGCTGTGTTGCTGGATAGTCTATACTGGCCAACCACTTAAAGCTGCATGACGGACTTCCCACCCAAACTAATACTGCTTTGATTTTGCTCCTTCTATTTCTTTTATTAAGGAAAAGACCAAGATTATGAATCTCACCTAAGAGGGATGTGAGCAGCACCAGCAACGTGTCGGTATCTTTTCCAAAGCATGAGGCCACACTCGTGATGTTTTCGCTGTAGTTCCACAGGGTTTTGCATATCAAACAAGCCAGCTGCCAGTCTGCCGGCCCAAAGTCTTGTAAACAGTCAACTAACCTGTCAGTATCAAACAAAACCAGTGTTTTGCTCCATGTAGTTTTCTCCTGAGCCCTTCAAAATCTGGCAGTCAAGAAACGTACGCAGACTCCATGAAAGTTTGCAGGAAAACTCTACATTAATAAACTTAAGATGCTACTTTCTTCCTCAGTAACTTCCCCCTTTTCATTTAGTCTAGTTCCCTAAGGATGTGAACATGCCTTTTGTCTACACATATGTGTATGCCTGCCCACATCTGTCCATCCCCTGTAACTTTTTAACCCAACTGACCAATTTAAATCACATAAGTCACAAATGTAATCATCTCAAAGACACTAAAATTCCATCAAATTTCATGACAATCTGTGAGTGTTCCAAATCTGTGGCTACCACTGGAGCAGAGATTGCAATGCGAGCCAAACCTTATCAGGCACCAAGAATTCATCTGGAAAAGATGGCAAGATCGTAAAAACGCAGAAAAAGCTTCAGTCAGAATATCCAGCTTACTACACATCAGAGGGTCTCACCAAAAGACAAATCCAAAGGAATTCGCTACTTCCATGGCTCACAGAATCACCTTTTACATTCAGTGAAGTCTGACTGTTTTTCAGATCTTGCCCCTTCTTCTACTTCCTCAGCCTGCACTCCCAATGGACTCCTCTCAGGAATGCCAGTTTTATTGAGGACCATTAGGTTCTTGACCTTTCTCCCAATCTCACTTTCTTGCAGATACCAAATGCAGGCTAGATGATAAGCAGGACTCTGAAATTAAGCTATAACTTTTCTGCCTGCACCAGCTTATGTACAGTAGCTATCCAGAGTTCCCATTAGCAAACAGCAGTGTTCACAAGTCCTGGGGCAGCAGAAGTAAACGTTTTTCACCTGCTGTCCCTAATGATCTCTAATAGTAATCCTCCACTGTTGTTCTCTTCCCCAACCCTAGGACCCCCTCTTTCCCTCACTTCTCTGCTTCACTGTGAGATTTGTTATCTGGTGATTAGTAAAGGGGACACAGGATAACTATCACATTCCGGTATGGCTGAAAAGAGCAGTAATTGAAAAGCGACCAAAAAGAGGTTTTGCTTTTTCTCTCCTCTCTGAACGCAGCCATTGTGGAAGACTGGGAGGCATCTAGCAAAAAGCCAAAAGAACTTGCCCTAATTTTTTGAAGTTTAACTCTCTGATGAGACTAATTCCACGTTTTATTAGGACCACTATATATTGGTACAATAACCTAATTTCCAAAAATCCACAGAGCTGGTTTGGCACAGTCACGATGACCTCCTTAACAATCACTTCCAAATTCTCTGGATTTATTCCATATTGTTAGTGTTTTTCACTCCTTCAAAATCTTCAGACAGAGTATAGTCTATATGATTCTATATTCTATGGAATATTCTATGGAGATTTCTCACATTTATTATTCAATTTGCCTGTAACTTATTTTTATTCTTTTTCAGCTTTATGTTTTCTAAGTTAACTAGAATATGGGAAGGAAGGATGAACAGGCTATGCATTGTTTACATTGGATAAAAAGGTAATTATATGATGTACGAACAGGAAAGCATTTTGAAAGTTAGGCATATTGTTTTATAAATGTGGGTTGTATCAACTGCCTGCTTTACAAGCATAGGAACACGATTTTTCATGTTGCTCTAATTAAGCTGGATCCACAATTATCTGAACATCAAAGCCACAAGTGTTACATCCACAGTGGTTTTCCAAGATCTAATACCACTTACAATATAAGTGCCTTAAACTTGAATTCTCGGAGAGAGGAGACTCAGGAACTATTCTCTGCCAAGCATGGCTACATCAGATAGTTTTCCCTACAGTATTAAGCAGTTATAAAAATTGCAAGAGACCATGTAGGGTATAGTTCCTGAAGTAATCTTCACACTTACAACACATACACATTAATGGTGCCTGTTAACTGTAGCCCACACAGGATCCAGTTAAGTCAAGCATAAGCAGCTACTGCAAAGCCATGCCTTAGTTGCTTTGTTGCATGGTACTCTCCTCTGCTGTATATATCAGGAGGATCTTTGGGAGATTATTCTATGGTTTTTGGCTCTGCAGTAGGCTAAACCACCCTAATGCTTTTGCACAAAAAAAAAAAAAAAGGCTCTTCCTTGAAGAACATTAGATGCTGAGTAACTATCAAGTATGTATCCTTACTACAAGTTATTGGCCCCAGTAAAAAAGAATCTGATTGAAACTCTTTGGCCAAACTACTCAAAATTGCCTTTTTCGTAAGCATAATCAGGAACTTACTTTCCAATTCCTCCTTCTTCCATCAGAAGAGTTCGTTTGTTCTTATCTACTGTGAGATTGAGCAGAACTCCACAGGCAGAAAAACAGACATCTTGGTTCTTGGCATCAAGCAAAGCAATCATGAACTTGTATACTGGATTGTAAAGAAGGAAACAATATTACTGGGAAGATGGACTTACCATACCAGTGGCATTACAACACATTTATTAAACATGTATACTTAGAAAGCAGTCAAATGCGGGATACCCTAGCCAAAAATTTAACCTTGTAGCATATTACTGTGACATTTGTAGAGCAGGCGTGTGACCCAGAGTAACAGCCGTCATTACATCATGCTGAACGCGTTTTCTTCAAAACAACACATACAAAATTCTAGTTATAAAAATACACCAAAGTAATGTGAAGATCCAGTTCTGTTGACCAAACTGAATTACAGCTTATTTCTTAAAAGTATCACCCTCCTTTCAGTCACACAATCAGCAGAAACTGCTACGATTTGGCACTCAGAGAGGGAAGTTCTTACCTCTGTGAGTGGCAGGGTTGCCCTAGACTGCACGCAAATCCAGCTGGAGCTGCTGCAGCCTGGGGCTCCTGCGGGAGACAGGTAAGAAGCAGACGCTGGACGTGCAGCATCTCGCAGCACTTGCTGATGCTGAACTCAGTAGACAGTGGAAGACAACCCCAGCGAGGGAGTCAGTCTTGCCTAATGGAGAGGCAGCCTCTCAACTCTTCCTGAGCTTGACACACCAACACCACAGTCTGCCCCAGGCAGCAAATTCAATCTTTTGACTGAGACAGCTCATCAGCAACCAGCTACAAAGTGTCAGTTCTCCCTTTGCAGATATCACTGCTTTTGGAAGAGAAGGTATGTCCACCCTTGAAAGAAAGGGTTGTATATTATGGCATATCACCTCACTTCCAGTACTGACAGGTAGATACAAAAAAATATACAGTGAACTGGTGTTTAATTAAATTTACGACACACCTTCTGTGCATAGCAAGGAGTTCCCGTTTTTTCCCAAAGCTCTTTAGACACCCAAAGCAAAAGGACTTGAGAAGACTTGTATCCTACTTCACCCAGAGGCAAATAGGAGGTCTCTTTGTTGAAGCAGTCAAACATCTTAAATGCATGTTACAAAGTGCTAACAAGCTGTTGAACATGGGAATCAAAAATCTGTGATTATGAACCTAAATGAGAATTTAGTGGATTTTCATTTTATATCACTAACCTGTAGGATTTGAAAGACTGAAGGAGTGAAAGGAAATTTCAGAATTATAAACTTTAGGAAAAACAGAGTTTTTGTAGTATTTACCTTTGTGAAGGCACCACGGCATATTTTTCCTACTCCAAAATTTCCATTTTAATGAAACGGAAATAAAATGGTGTTTATAATGACTACTGTTGGATTCTAACATTTGCCTAATTTGCAAAACATCAGAGATTGCTTCTGCCCTTTTACTGAGACAGCTTATTAACAATCTTTCCTTTTTAGAACTATGGACATTTAAAAACAGGACTCCTACAAATGCAAAAGTAACTCACTCTTTTTCTGTATGATGAAGTCACAGATCTCATGATACTGGGAAAGATTGCCAAAGACTCTGACAGCCTCCACAACTCCATCCATATTGTTGCTCATTAACAGCTTTAAAAGCACTGTTGGTTTGCAGAGAAATGAAATAAAAACAATTACTTGTATATCACAAACATGTGCTTGGCTTTTTATCAATAAATATCAGAATGTAAGCAGCAACAGCACTAAATGTAATAAATGGGAACAGTTATCTGTCTGGTTGCAGTGAAGGGGGTGAGCTGATGGCAGAACAAGAGCTAAATTGAGTAGGGCTATGAAGATGAGACAAAGAGCTCCAATATGGGGCTAAATGCAAAGGAACAGATGAGGAGTTATGAAGATAGCCTAAGCACAGTTGTAATAATGGGAGTCAGTTTTGCTATAGAGTTTTGAGTGGGCTCATGTGAAAATCCAGCAAGACGAAGAAAAAAAACGTTGTAACGTGTAAGAGAATTGATTTAGATTCCGGACAGATGGTCTTATGGTGGGATGTCTTCTAAAACTCAAATTATTTTCTGACATTAATCCTATTTTCTCTCAGTGCTGCTGTAACAAGCAAACGCATTTTATCTGAACAGCTACTTAATATTGCCCCTGGTCTGAAGCATTTACGTGCTTGATGTTTTCCTGCTTCGCAGTTTCACATATGATTACCGTGTAACTTCAGCAGATAGAATGAGACCTTCAGCTTTTCTTAGCAAGGGCTACCATCATGGAGGTTTTTTGGTGCATGGCAAAGGAGCGATGTTACAGAAGTTACATTTATCAGTCTGCTGTGAGTATGAAATGAACCACTGAAATCAGTCCATCATATAAAGGACTCAAATCAGTCAACCCTAACCCCTTCTACTACAACAAAGTGAGAGAAAAAAAAAAAAAATAGAAAAAAGGTTGGCTTCATTCCCATTACTTCCGTCTTTGAATGCTGAATATGCCTTGAACTTGTCTGAAATGATTATTTTTTGTCTTTGGGATCCACCACTTTTATCAAACAGCACATATTCTCAAAATGCCTCCTGGAGGAGGAAGCCTGCTGGTCTGCCATCAAAAGGTTTTCTCTCTCAGTTCAGGCAGAGGAAAGGTGATGGGACCGGTTCCACATGCTAACAATAAAAACAGGAGAAGGAGAGCAAATGGGACAGGCAGAGAAGTAATTTGTTTCCACATTTCTCTGACTAGGAATAAGAGACAGCTGGTTTATGGGTGATAAAATGACTCCTGACAGAACAGCAGGACTGTTACCTAGAGAGAATATGATGTCTACCAGTTGGGCCACTAAGTTGACAGCCAGAATATTTTTTCCTACTCCTCATATCTGTTGTGCAAACTTCAGGCTCTGTCTCTCCCCCAACCTTGTCTATTTAGAAAGAAAGGTATGCAAGACATAGACTCTCTACCTTTTGTGTAACATTAAATCAATGAGTCCCAGAACTCAGATGCAGTTCCTACACATCACTAAAATATAACTATTGTCCATACTGTCAGAGGGGAGAGAATCACACAACTCCTGTGCTGCCAATGGATTTATAAGCCAGAAACAGACATAAATCAGATTTTGCAGGTCTAGAAGGTACTAAGAAGAAAAAAAAAAAAACTTTCTCTATCATACTCTCATTAGAAGTAAAAAGCAGCATGGTAATTTTGGCTC